>JANITW010139738.1:0-12600 GCA_027564335.1 Erythroxylum williamsii | reverse complement strand
TGGATTTTGGTATGGATTTTGTTGCATGAAAGAAAATGACTTGTGAGTTGTTAAATGAGTAATTTTAAGTTGAAATTGGATATGAAATTGATGAGGAGTTGGCATATAATTGAGGTATACTCCAACCTATATATTTTTAATATAATATATTTTTTTCCTTTTTAATTAAATATCCGTTAGAAATTTACATATTTATAATTTTATTACTAATTTAAACAAATAACAAATTTAAAATATTAATAATTTAACTACAATTTTTTATTGCGCTAATAATTTAACTGCAAAATTTTAAATTCCCCATAGTTACTTGTAAGTTAAAACTGTATAATAATATAATCCATTAAATTAATAGGACATTATTACTGCGCATTTGTGCAGTATTACTCTGCTAGTCTATCTCATAAATATCAATAAGCTCCACCAAGCTACAGCGAGAGATCTCCTTTGAGAACTTCCTTATCACCACCACCAATAACTAGAAACTATATCACATTTTTTAATAAAATAAATAAAAATTCATTATGTAAAGTTATGGAGCCGTATTGGAGATGATTATGATAATTGCATTTTAGTAGAGCATATTGGAACAAACATACATCAAATTAGAATCACAAAGGAGATATTAAGCAGTAATATCTACCGATTTCAGAGATGGGATCTGGTTCAGCCTGGCCTTGGCGGAACTGTGCGTTGTCGTTTGGATCCATGGAGTTGGCTACTTCCCACGAAAGCTTTGGCTTGATGATTCCTGCAAAATAAAGAAGGCACGTCGGGGGTTGTTTCCCGATAAGCCCCTCCGACGCTCAAGTTAGTTTTTTGGTGAAGGTGGGATCGCTGTAAGCAGAGAGAACTAGGGTTATGATCATCCGTACCTCTGTTATGGCAGAGTTATATCTTATATATGGAGCATATGCTAGGTTTAAGTCTTTACGTATGCATAGGAGACTTTCAGCTGCAGATGGGCCATGGACGTGTAGACTGGGCCTGGCGTAGCCGATAGGTATGAGACTAATCTCTGAAAAATGGACCGATCGACCCTTGGGTTGTTATATCTGGATTCGGGCCCAACATGACCGACCCGACCAGGATCAAACAAAGAGGAAGATAAAAGCCATCATTTCCAAGTAAGCAAATCCATCTTTCTTTCTCTATCAACTGAACAATTCCATCAAGAACAAGTACTTTTCCATATGCCAATGGCTATAAAGAGGTAAATTTGTAGGCAAATCACAATAGTAACATAATATATACACATGAAAAGTGGCAAGTAGTTAGAGTTCTTTTGATCTCATGAACCAGAGATGACTCTAAACAAAGTTGAACCTCAAAAACCAATATCTCTCAATACTACGACTTTCCTTTGTATATAATTTGCTTTACTTCTAAGGAATATGCTTCTCCTGCAAAAGTTTGGGATGGTTCTACCTCTTAAGTTTCTATGGTTTTAAATGCTTGTCAATTTGACCCATTTTTGGTGGAGTACAAAATTTCTCATGGGCCACAATTCACATATCCCATTGTATCTTATTTTCCTATTAATTGAAACATATTAATTACAAACCTACTACTACTCTTTACTCATTAAAATTAATCGATTGGAAACTGTTATGATTATATTAGTCAAACATGGGAACATTGTTCTGTATTACTTCTTTACCAAACTTGGGCGCCGTGAGGGGAAAGAAAAGAACACCGACCGTACGAAACACTCCTGGGGTCCCACATAATTGAACAAGTTTTAGAAATGCGAAAGTCTTCGTCAGAAAAATCTTCTGTCTAATATTACTTTGTCTTATTCTGTCTTATAAAATCTCAACCATTTATTTTGTGAGACCTATACAAAATTTATACGAGATCCATATAAATAAATAACTGAGTTTTATTAGACATAATAAAACACTATAATATTAAAAAGATAATCTAGATTCAGTCCTCACATGACATGAGGGATTCCCAAGGCGATTTATTTTTATTTTAAGCTTAGTTTATGCTAACACCAATGGCTTGTAATTGAAGAGAGGCATAATCCGAGTCAAATTCAATTCCAAAGTGGGTCGTCCTCTCCCATGAATGAAACTTCGTAAGAATCAGATGCCAACAAACACAATGTAATGCCGCTAAGACCACTCCTGTCCTAATTAGAACCATCTCTTTAGCAGATTGGATTGGACAGTCTCTTTAGTAAGAGAAGTGGGAGATGATGCCTGCTGCAGTAAACCTGGACGCTGAAATAGAGGGCTTGTCGCTCTTGTCTTATGAAAATGAAGAAAACCAACATCTCCCTCAAGTGTATGTACAAGGAGGAGCAAAGAACTCTCTGTATATAACAGCCAATCAACATGATGATCAGTGTCTTGATGACAATGCCAGTACCGCACACCAAATTAGTAAAGGTTCCACCTTTTGTTTCTTTTCTTTTTCAGTTCTAGGAAACAGATGTGTTTCATATCCTGCGTTATATCTAGGTGCCGCAATCTACGAACAGGGGCTTTTGGGTTTGGTGTACACTGTATAGTATAATAGGGATTTCATATGTAATCTTTGGTCTATTGACTCTTTTAGATGCTTCATTAGTCTGGATCATGCCTAGATAATGAGTTACGTGTATCAAGTGCTTCTATATTTGGAAATGAGGAATAGGACCACTGCATCCTCTGCAAGTAATAAATTTCGATGGATAAACAGTAACTTGAAATGTCTTTCACAAAAACTACCCTCTCCAAGCTTCGCCTTAGGCCGACCTGGATACTCGGGTCAGCGAGGACCGTTGCTAGACTCTCTGTATTCCAGGCTCCTCTTCATTCTTTAACTGGGGCACGTTTCTTGTCTGTATATGTGGTTGCTTCCCAGATCTGGCCTCTTATGGTCCAGATTTGAAGTTCTTTGGTCCCTCAAGTGTTTCTTTTAGATCTAGTGTAGTTTTCTTCCAGATATGGTGCTTTATTCTGCTAGGTTTTTGTTCAAGTTGACCGGCCCTCCTTCGAAGTATTTTTTCCTTTGTTTCCTCTGGCTTTACCATGGTGCTTGTACTCTGTAATTTAGGCGCCAGAGTGATCTTGTTAGGTCAATAGCTACACTCGTCTAATAGAATGAAATTTAAATTCATTAAGAAAACTGTAATCGGTTTATATGGGTCCATGGATGTGGTTTTACTTTGAGAGGAACATTAGGAAATGCAGAGCCTTCTACGGAAAAATTGAATTCAACCGGACACAGGCTCATCATTCTTGAATCATTGGAGGATATTGTTGAATATTAATTCAAAATTATTATTTTTATTGATTATGTGGCCATGTTTATCTACTTAGTTAGTTGTGAAGTTTGTGGGTTAGTGGGTCTTTTCTTGATAGTGGGTCTTTTCTTGATTCCCATGTTGTTTTCCTAATTGCTAGTATTTAAGAAGGTTAGTTTATTTCTATGTTTATTTAAGACTGTCATTATTTTGATTTCAAAGGAAGATTAGTAAAAGTTTGGCTTCTATTATCTTTCTTTCTTTTTTGTTCTTCAAAAATCCAACATGATATCAGAGCCATAGATTCTTGAGAGGCTGTGAGATTGAATCAAAATTGTTTTGTTCCAATGGCTAGGAGCAAGCAAATATGGTGGAGTTGGTTAGTGAAAAAATTCTTTTTTAAGAGTTGTTGAGATGTGCACCAAGATGTGTTTGGAGATATGTGTTCCAATAATTGCAAGTTGATGAAAAGGACATCAACAAGATGATGAGAAGTGCATCAATAGTTGAAGTTTGATGAGAAGTGCATCAACAGTTGCAGATTAGTGAGAAGTGTATCGTCTATTGAAGAGAAGTGCTTCAAATTATTTATAATTTTAAATCAAGGGGGAATGTTTAATATCAATTCAAAATTATTATTTTTATTGATTATGTGGCCATGTTTATTTACTTAGTTAGTTGTGAAGTTTATGAAATTGTGGGTCTTTTCTTGATTCCCATATTGTTCTTCTAATTATTAATATTTAAGAAGGTTAGTTTATTTTTATATTTATTTAAAGCTGTCGTTATTTTGAGTTCAAAGGAAGATTAGTAAAGGTGTGGCTTCTATTATCTTTCTTTCTCTTTAGTTTTTCAGAAATCGAACATTGATGACATACTGAGTGATGTAAGACTTGACAATATAATACGCCAACATCTTTGAAGAAAAAAGATGATTGTTTGCAATAGGTCCACTTTGAGTTCAAAATTTTGGCAATAACCATTCTGGTGGGACCAACAACTCTAAAGTTAGTTCGTTTGTTTTAGAATTTAGATTGACGGAGTTGAAACAAGTAACGTAGCAGCCGGAATATGCTCTTTTGATACACGGATTAAACAATTCCTTGTTGCTGACGCCATAAGTAAGCAATAGAACCAAGATTTTAAATTATAAATTATCAGCTATATTACAGGGTTATGAGCATATTCAATAATTATAAAACTTACATATATAAATGTGATAAATTATAGTACCTATAGTTTAGGATTGTACTTTAAAATATATAAAAACTTTTAACTCATTTTTTTCTTGAAAACCCTATTGTTATTCGTTATATATGTATAGTTCCTAATGTGTAATTGCGATAAAACCATACTTAATTTTAATTTATTCAGATGCTAACTTGAATTTTATCCAAAATTTTCCAAGATCTGAATTGTCGAATTTCTTCTTTGTTTCTAAATTATGTACCAAACTAATTTCCGAGAGTCAATAATGAAATCACAGCACAAAAAATCAACGTCGTGATCTAATTCGGTACAACGTATCTGGACAAATTATGTATCCAAGGCCCTCACCATCTACCTACTAGGACTTGGAGCTAAGCAAAACACTATTCAAGGCGTGGTTTAGCAGTGATATATTGAGATAAAGAACGTCAATTTGTATTACCGTAACTAAACAAAGGAGGCTTGCAATGGTAAGCTGTTACCATAATTGTAATCACTATGATGTGTCACCACAACTCATTTTACAACTTCAAGTTTATATATAACTAAGGCTTATTATCATATTTTTTTCCAAAATACAAATTCTGAAATGAAATGGAGATTTATGATTTTATTCTTCAAACCGGTTTAGTATGATTTTCTAATTTATAGGCGTAACGCTTAAAATCTCTTTTGTTTTTGCAATTTCTTGATTTATTTTGAAAATGCTTATGCCCTTTGGGTAACACTCACAAGTCTCTACTTCAAAGCTCTTCATGTAACGAAAATGAAAATTATTTTTTACTCGAAATGTCGGACAAATAATGTTAAGTCTGTCTACGTGACATGTCACGATAGTGATTTAAATTTCTGGATCACACTGTAAGTTTGGACAAATTTCTTATTCATCTTTTAAGCAAGGGAAAAAGAGCCTGCCTTTCAGCTTTCATCTAATATTAGTATTATCACAATCTCACAAATATTCTTTTTTTTTTCCGATATGTTGTACCAATGTTTGGGTCTTCTTAGCAGGGCCCTTATTAACATTTTATATGTCCCAGGTGAAGTTGAAAAAAAAAAGGTTCCAATAAATTAGCAATGTATAATTATAATATAGATAAACTAGAAAAAAGAACAAAAACACTTATATAAAAATATAAGAAGTATGCAGATCCAATAGAATATCAATAACTTGACAATATATTATAACGATATATCAATATTATTATATTTGTGACAAAGAAAAAAATAAAGAGTAAATTTTAATATCCTATATTAAAAATGAAGAAACAAAGAACAAATTTAATTATAGAAAAACTAATTTTTAAAAATACAAGAAATTAATTTACTTAAGAACTACCCTTCCTAAATTATGATCTTAAAAATCTTAAATACCATTTTCAATACTTTTATTATTTTCTATTTTATCTTTATGTATTGAACTTTTACATCATTGTTCTAATGATTAAGAATATTTTTTAGATTTTATTTACCATATTATTAATTATTTATACACTAACTTATCAAATCCTTAAACGTGACTTTAGACATATTAGTACTAAATTTATGTGAATCTCTATAAGAACACAAATCCAACAATTATTACGATACTTGAGACAAAGTCTAATGAAAATTATAGTTACAAAAATTGCATTATTTATTAATGTTTAATTATATTTTTAAACAATAAGTAATATAAAAATAAAAAAGAAGAATCATAAATAATCACAATATCATTTAATATTAATGTTCTGATTTAAAATGTCAGTATAGTGTCCAAGTGAATGACAAATTACAAATTAATTATAATATATTTAAATATTTAATAAGCTAAAAATATATTAAAAATTTTGAAACTTTACCTTTAAATTATTATTTAAACTCATAAGTTATAACGTGAAAATCTTTTATTGCAAATTTTGAGTTGGAATATTTTAAATTCATATATTGACGGTCATAAAAAAAATTAGAATGGAAGAAACTTTAAATGAATTTATAATTATAAGAAGTTAAAAATTAACCTTAGTCTTTGAAAGGTGAAAGGATTATGTTAGTAATATGGGATCATATCAATCCAAAATTGTCTCCTTCCCTTCTCTGTAATTAATTGTGTGTGTTTTGATCTACGATTCTGACTTTGGGAAGTCGTTGAAAGAATGAAAAGAGCGTCGGGGACTGCTTCTTAGATAAGAACTAGAATATGTCGTTGGCAACAAACTTAAGAAGAAAAAAGACTGTAAGCAGGAGTGATTCATGAATATACTAATTATTGATATCATAAATAATTAAATATTATTTTTATAAAATAATTTTTATTTAATAAAAGGTATGACTAACTTATTTTATTATTGTCATTTTTGACTCTGCTAAGAGTTATGCCTTGTTATAATTACGTCGTAATAACAAAAACATTTATATAGAATTGGAAGAAATATGTAGACATATCAGAAAACTAATAGTTTGACAATACATTACTAAAATATATCAATGGTATTATATCTGTAATAGAGGAAAAAATAAAAATAAAAATTAATATCCTATATTAAAAATGAAGAAACAAAAAATAAATTTTAATTTTAGAGAAACTAATTTCTAAAAATACAAAAAATTAACATACTTAATAACGTCCCTTCCTAAATCACGATCTTAAAAATCTTAAATACCATTTTCAATACTTTTACTATTTTCTATTTTATCTTTATGTATTGAACTTTTACATCATTGATCTAATAATTAAGAATATTATTTAAATTTTATTTACTATATTATTTATTATTCATACACTAACTTATCAAATATTTAAATTTGACTCTAGTCATATTATTACTAAACTTATGTGAATCTCTATAAAAACACAAATCTAACAATTATTACGATACTTGAGATAAATTATAATGAAAATTATAATTACAAAAATTACATTATTTATTAATGTTTAATTATACTTTTATAAATAATAAGTAATCTAAAATAAAAAACAAAAAACAAAAAAACACAATATCATTTAATATTAATGTTTTGATTTAAATTGTTAATATAGTGTTCAAGTGAATGACAAATTATAAATTAATTATAATATATTTAAATATTTAGTAAGTTAAAGATATATTAAAAATTTTTAAAAACTTTGCCTTAAAATTATCATTGAAAACTCATAAGTCATAATGTGAAAATTCTTTGTTGCAAATTTTGAGTTAGAGTATTTTAGATTCATATATTGATGGTCATAAAAAATTAGAGTAGAGGAAACTTCAAAAGTACAAGAAGCTAAAAATTAACTTTAGTTTTGAAAGGTGAAAGGATTATGCAGTAATACGGGAATTATATCAACCCAAAATTGTCTCTTTCCCTTCTCTGCAATTATTAAATGACATTTAATAGCCTCCAGCTATTAACAGGATGAACGATGCTAAAATGTAAGTGAAAGTGGGCCCCTAACGAGTGTATGCTTTGATCTACGATGCTGACTTTGGGAAGTCGTTGAAAGACAATGAAAAAAGCTTGTTACGAGAATTACCGTGACAGTGAAAGTAGGCCTCGACAATTGATACGTGCATGGATTGTATGGTCATGCATGGGTACTCTGTTTGTCCCTGTTTTGTGAATGAAGAACGGAGGAAGTTGGGTTGTTGAAAAATGGAAAATGAAGACGTGGTCTCTTGGTTGTTGTGATTAGAGAAGACTTAGTCTTATTGCTAGAGTTATTTTAGGAGCCCATTACTTAGTCATGTTTAATTCTTAGAGTTCTTTCAGGAGTCCATTATTTAGTCACGTTTAAATCTGTTTATTTCCTTTCCTTGTATGAAGGTGGGTGTGGCCCATTATTTGCTTCAGTTTGTTATTTCGTTCATGTGTATTTGGAAAAGTGCTATATATTGGCACAAGTTAATCAGCAAAAGGCAACAAAGATATAAGGCAAAATCTCCCTTCTCCCTAAAAATCTTTCTTCTCTTCTGCATTTTCTCACAAAATTCTTGTTTACGAAAATTACCCATATCATTTAGTATCAGAGCCAGGTTCTCCAAATGGAGACACGATAGAAAACTAATGCTGAATTTAGAGTCGAAGTTACTGAACTCATTGCCAAGCAAGAAGCAGCCTTGAGCAAACAGGAAGTTGCATTGAGCAAACAAGAAGCTGCATTGGACAAGATCAACGCCAACTACGACCAACTCAGTTCTCTTATTCAGACGTTGGTTTCCGATTTCCACTCCTTCACAATGGGGCCAAATTCAAACTCTACCTCCACCCCCATTCGTCCAACACCTGACGAAAACCTCCTCTCTATTGGAGAAACTTCACGTGGTAGTACTGACATTCCAAAATCCTCTCTCAAGCTTTCCTTTCCAAAATTTAATGGTGAGGATCCACCAGGGTGGATTTTTCGAGCTGAGCAATACTTTGCGTATCAGGGAATAAATGTTGAACAAAGGATGCCATTGGCTTCTTTCCATCTAGAAGGATTGGCACTGCAGTGGTTCCGTTGGTTCACCAAGTTTCCTGGACCACTCTCATGGACAGAATTCACCAGAGCCCTCCTGCAACGATTTGGACCCACATAATATGAAGACCCAGCTGAAGCTTTATCAAGGCTTAAACAGATAACTACAGTGGAAGCTTACCAGGATGCATTCGAGAGACTATCTCATCAAGTAGACGGCTTACCCGAATCCTTCTTGGTTGGGAGTTTTACTGTTGGTTTGAAAGATGAAATACGTCTCGAGGTTAAACTTAAGAAACCTTGTACTCTCAACGTTGCAATTGGAGCAGCTCGGATAATTGAGGAGAAAAATCAACTTCACAGACGCTCCAACATCAGACCTAGGCTTTCCATAACGACGCCAAAACTTCCTGGAGCTTCGAATACCGGTGTTCTTGGACTAATACTGACTCAAAAATCAGGAATCACCAATTTCCGCAGGTTGTCTTCCCAAGAAGCAAAAGAAAGAAGAGAAAGGGGACTTTGCTTCTATTGCGATGAGAAATTCGTGCCGGGTCATCGTTGCACTCGCCCCCAGCTTTTTATGATTGAAGACTGCAACGAAATTCCATTTGAGGAACCAGAGGAGAAAAACGGGAACGAAGAAGAAGGAGAGTTTCACATGCCTGAAATTTCATTTCATGCTATAACGGGTGTTCCGAATCCTCAAACCATCCGAGTCAAAGGAAAGCTGAAAGGAAAGGAGGTTATCGTACTCATAGATGGGGGAAGCACGCATAACTTCATTGAACAAGGAATTGTAACCAAGCTAGGACTACCGATCGACACCAACAGACGCTTCCAAGTAATGATAGCAAACAAGGATCGTGTGGATTGCGTAGGAATCTGTAGAGGAATCAAATTGCTCGTGCATGACTGTTGGATTGTGGCCGATTTCTTCGTTTTGCCATCAACAGCGCGTTCCGTGGTCTTGGGAGTCCAATGGCTTGCAAACCTGGGGCCGATTGAGACTGATTACAGTAAGCTTACAATGGCTTTTAATTTAAATAGTAAAAGACATACTTTCCAAGGATTGCAACAGAGAGAATTGGAGGCTTTATCCGATAAAGAGGCCCACCACCTACTTTCTAGCAGTTTATTGGGTACTGGATTTTTTATCCACCTGATTTCAACAGAATTAAATATTGAAGACTCCTTTAAACTTCATCCGGATATTCATAAGATCCTCAAGCCTCATCAAAATATTTTTGAAAAGCCAAGAGCTCTGCCGCCAGTATGAGACCGTGACCATAGAATTCCACTACTACCAGATTCTAAGCCCATAAACGTACGTTCCTACCGGTATCCGTACTACCAAAAGACAGAGATCGAAAATCAGGTGCGTGAGTTATTGTCGTCAGGGTTAATTCGACCTAGTTCTAGCCCATTCTCTTCCCCAGTCCTTTTGGTACGTAAAGCTAATGGAGAGTGGAGGTTTTGCGTGGACTATCGTGCTCTCAACGAGATTACAATAAAGGATAAATTCCCAATACCTGTGATAGACGAATTAATGGATGAACTGTTTGGAGCACGTTACTTCTCAAAATTCGATCTAAGAGCTGGATATCACCAAATCCGGGTCTATGAATCGGACATTCCTAAGACAGCATTCCGTACACACGAAGGCCATTATGAGTTTGTGGTGATGCCATTCGGCCTCACAAACGCGCCTTCAACCTTCCAAAGTTTGATGAATGAGGTATTTCGCCCTTTCCTTCGCAAATTTGTTTTGGTTTTCTTTGATGATATACTCGTCTATTCCAAATCGTGGGAAGAGCATTTGCAACATCTCCAAACCGTTCTCACTATACTCAGCCAGCATCAACTTTTTGCCAAAGAAGAAAAATGCATTTTTGGTGTGGAAAGGATTGAGTATCTCGGCCACATCTTGACAGGCGATGGAATTGAGCCATACTCTAGCAAAATACAAGCTGTATTAGATTGGCCGGTTCTCATTACAGTCCGAGCAGTCCGCGGCTTTTTGGGATTGGCTGGTTATTTTCGGAAGTTTATCAAGCATTATGGAATAATTGCTGCACCCCTGAACCGCCTGTTGAGTAAAGAAGGATTTAATTGGGCCCAGGAGACAGCTGAAGCATTTGAACACCTCAAACAAAGTCTTTCTCATGCGCCTATTCTAAGTTTGCCAGATTTTTCCCAGCCGTTCGTCATAGAGTGTGACGCCAGTGGAAGTGGTATTAGAGCGGTACTAATGCAGCAGAACCAACCAATAGCCTTTTTCAGTGAAGGACTCAAGGGAGCAGCCCTCAAATACTCTACCTACGAGAAAGAGATGCTTGCTATCGTTAAATCGGTTAGAAAATGGCGACCCTATTTACTTGGCAATTCCTTCATTGTTCGTACTGATCACCGTAGCCTGAAATACCTCCTGGAGCAAAGAATCACCACTCCCACTCAAGCTCGGTGGTTGCCCAAGTTGATGGGATATGAATATCGGATAGAATATAAAAAAGGAGCGGAGAACATAGCAGCAGATTCTTTGTCACGTAAGGCCGAGTTGTGCTTTATTGCTGTATCTACACCCCAGGCAGTTTGGTGGCAACAACTCCAACATGAATGCAGCAGCCATCCTTTTTATGCTTCGGTGGCATCCAACCCAAAAGCAATCAAGAGAGATGGTGTGTGGTTTTTTAGGGAGAAGGTCCTCCTTAATCCTTCTTCGCCTCTTATTCCTGTGATTTTGGCGGAACTACATGATTCGACAGTTGGGGGTCATTTCGGGTTCCACAAAACACTAGCACGGGTTTAAACTGAATTTTATTGGAAAGGGCTGCGGAACTCAGTCTTGGAGTTTATTCGTAATTGTGATATATGCCAGAGGAACAAAACTGATCACCTTGCACCTGCTGGACTTCTTCAACCATTACCGATTCCAGATCGAATTTGGAGCGATGTGTCTATGGATTTTATCAATGGCTTGCCAACATCAGGAGGATGCCAGGTAATAATGGTTGTTGTAGATAGATTGTCAAAATATGCACACTTTATCTCCATGTCTCAGCCGTGTACCTCACTGTCTGTCGCAAAGGCTTTTATTTCCAATATAGTCCGGTTACATGGCATTCCATCTAGTATAGTGAGTGACAGGGACCGCATATTTATGAGCAACTTCTGGAGTAAGCTCTTTGAGATGCAAGGAACGAAGCTTAACATGAGCTCAAGCTACCATCTGTAGTCTGATGGACAAACGGAAGTGGTAAACAAGATCCTGGAACAATACCTACGATGCTTCACTAGTGATCAACCAAAACGATGGAAAGAATGACTTCCTTGGGCTGAATACAGCTATAACACTTCAACCCATTCGTCCACCAAAGTTTCTCTTTTTCAAGCAGTATATGGAATTCCACCTCCTTCATTGCTTCGGTATGTACCGCGAACAGCTAGGGTGGAAGCTGTTGATTTTTTCCTTCGGGAAAGAGATGATATGTTAAAAGAGCTGAAAATCACTCTCAAGCAAGCACGTGATCGTATGAAATCTCTTGCAGATCAACATTGACGGGATGTTGAATTTGAGGTGGGTGATTATGTCTATCTCAAATTGCAGCCATATCGGCTGTAGCACCCCACTCCCGACGAGACCGAACCCGATATCCACGGTGATATCCGAGCCCGTGACCCACGAGGGTGGCGTACTAGAACGTTCACTACCTTTTAAAAACTCGTTATAACATTTTCT
>JANITW010139579.1:0-12620 GCA_027564335.1 Erythroxylum williamsii | reverse complement strand
CCCAGCAGCACACAATAAATTCTCAAATAAATAGTAAATCACCTTGAAAACATTTTTCCATTCTCATAGACATTCATAAACATCTTAGAGACATGTAGGTGAAAGCAAATCCGAAAAACAATTTTTCTACAATTTATTCTCGAATTTATAAGCATGCCTGTTCATTGAATGTGCACAAAGACAGCAACCAGCACATTAGGGAATAAATTAGCAAAACCATATCAAATCACATTGATAAATTCCAAGCTTCCACAGACATATGCAACAACATCTTGTGAACATATCTGGGCAAGAAAATTTTGAAAACTATATTTCTATACTGAATTCGAAATTCACACATACAACATGCATCATCGTCACAAGCAATAGGCAACTCCGACCTAGTTATGATTTCTTCGTTATATACGACACAAGTGGCTCTGACACTACTGTAGGAAAATCCTGGTGTGTACATCACATGCACACGGTGCGAAAAACAAACATTTTTTTTCCGGGACCTTCCCGAAAGCCAGGATCCATGTGTCCATATAACAAAGTCAAACAAAAACGACCAAAGGAGACCGTCTCTAACAGTATCCACGCAGAGATCGGAGAACCTAACCAGGACAAACCCTTTGACCTGGGAATAGCTAGAACAAATTAAAGAGTGCTAGCTCTTACCTTTGTCCTTGGAGAGCTTGAGAGACGATGGAGAAGAATGAGAAGCTTGAAGACGAAATGGGATTGATGATGATGAATCTTGGCTTAAGCATGTTATAACTTCTTTTAGGGATTTATACTTGATTTAATGTTAATCTAGTAGCTTTTGTTGTTAACGATGATGAGTGTTGTAATTATTTTTTATATGTGCATGCTTCGGTAACAAATTGAGAGAGAGAACCATAAAAAATGATTAGGTTAGGTGATATGTGTTTAAATGTTGATTAATTTGATATGCTACACTTAGTGATTAATTCCTTAGAAATGCTTAGGATACTCACTTTAGCTCATATTTGATCTTAGGTACATTTCGGAAGTGAAAAAGCCAAAGTGACCCGAAAGAATGTCCATTGAAGCCATCTCCTTAATTTCCATATTCTCTTAATTCATGGAGCATGAAGAAGAAGATGATTGAAAGAAAGAGAAGACAATTAAATGCCAAGAAAGATGAGCCATATGCTAAAAATATAATTAGAGCAAGAAGAAGACATTAAAATGAAAACACAAAGAAAAATATTGCATTATAACTCACAGCTATGTAGTGTTTTAATTCCAGTAATGTTTAAGGCATAAAGAATACATATGTGTGACATGAAGAGGGCCTAGAAAAATAAAGAAATGTGATGTGAAGATGGCTAGCAAGAGGACAAAGCTTAAATGGTGTCAGCTGCAGCATGAAAAAGCTTAGATAATAAAACAAAAATTAGACAACTACATATTTGGAGGGCTTTCACTCATGGTTGCATGAATTGCATGGGATTGTGTATGTATCACTTGAGTTACCAACTGTCATTCCATGTTTAAAGTATATAAAAAAAGAGATATTGGGGTGTTTCGATTGGAGTAAAAAAAGTGAGTGTATGAGGGTTGTTAAAAGGTGGTAGAATAAAAACGTGGTAGATATGGAATGGGAGGAGTGGAAAATGCAACTCATGTCCATTTTATCTAATTTTAACTTTGTTGCCTTATGTTTCTTAAAGGTAGCTACTGAATAAATAAAAGGGAAGCAATGTTGGAATGTCAAGTGTGAGTAGGAGTCCCACATTGGAAAGAGATGGAACTAGTGAAGGACATATAAGTGGAAAGGACCCATAAACCTAATGCCTTAAGGTTTTGGGTTGAAGTGTGGTGTCAAAGCTCACAAGTATGTTTCATCTCTAGGCCCATGATGTAGATCTCCCATGTAAGTGGGCTCCTCAGGTCCAACAAGTGGTATCAGAGCCAATGGTTCAGTAAGGGACGAGAATGGAGATGGTAGTCGGATTTCGTGGTTGCCTCCCCATGAAGAAGACCAAGGAGACTCCTGGTGGGCTCAAACTAGTAGAGTAGAAGGGCTTTTGATGATGCCATATACTTGAGCTGCTAAGCAAGAAGGCTTTCGCTCAACGGGGAGTCTAAGCCCAATGTGGAAGTTCACCCTTGAGGGGGAGATTGTTGGAATGTCAAGTGTGAGTAAGAGTCCCAAATTGGAAAGAGATGGAACTAATGAAGGACATATTAATGGAAAGGACCCATAAACCTAATACCTTAAGATTTTGGGTTGAAGTGTGGTATCAAATCCCACGAGTATGTTTCATCTCTAGGCCCATGATGTAGATCTCTCACGTAAGTGGGCTCCCCAGATCTAAAAAACAAGATGTCGGCTGCTTCTGAAAAAAAAGAATGGAGGCTAGTGGTGAGTGAAAAAACTAAGATTGAATAAAACAAAGACAACTCCTTCAATTTTGTCTTCTTCAATTTTGAAGCTAGTGGAGCAGCTAGATGACTCACCTTCTCTTCGGTTAAGCTTCATCTAACACATGGACTAACCTAGCTGAAAACATTTTCTCTCATTTCTCTTCAGTTTTCCATGTAAACAAAGGTGTTCTTGGTTGTCAAACTTGAAGATCTAGGGAGAGGAAACTTGAAAATCTAGGGAGAGGATGGAGGGGTAGATGTCTCAACACTGGTTTAATGGGGATATCTGTTGGAGTTATATAAATATAATGCCCTAGAAAGTAAGTGTATTTACATATTAATAGTGATATTATCACTTGTAGATGTTTTATGGAGATTGGTGATTAAATTGGCACCAGTAGTTTGATGGACTAGCTATCTCTCAAGTCTTAAGACCAAGATGAGATTTTGTCTTAATCACCATATAGAATAAAACGAGAGATCTAGAAGGACAAACTAACATAAGGAAAAAATGGCAATTTTATCCTTTATTGTGTGGATGGCTATAATATGGTTCATAATAGAGTTTGCAATTGGACATCTAATAATGTATTTTATAATATTTAGTAATTCAAAAGTTTAACTAATTGTCTTTAGTGGAATGACATTTGGTTAATAAGCTAGAATTAATTTTCTTATTAAAGCTTGAATATATAAGTCCAATTAGATTCCCCATTTGGTTTCTGGGAAGGTTATTAAGCAAAGTAAGAAATATAAATAGAGGTTTTAAAGCCTATGATTGAATGTTGGGCTTACTTTAATTAATTGTTAATTAGAAGCCCAAATGAACATTTAATATTAGGCTGGACTTTGATTTGATTTGATTAATTAGATTAATTAAATTGAAAAAAATTATTAAAGATAAAAGGAGGGAAAATTTTCAGTTTTATAGCTAAATGTGTAACTGCACATCTAGCATTGAATTGCTAAATTTAAGATGGTTTTCATCATGCTTCATCATTATTAAATGGAGTAATAATCTTATCATTAAATGGCTTATTAGTTCATGAGATGAATGGATAAATGGATGCAAATAATATGCAATAATTTGTGATTTTATGTTATTTAGAAAATTTCCAACCTTAAGCTTCGCCATACATTCATTACATATGAGATATATAATGAAACAATATAGGATGATTAACAAATTGAATCTAGACAAGATGATATTTATTAAAACTTAAAGCCTAAAAAGATTGAGTGAGAGAGGATGCTCATGTGAGAGTCCACTGTCTCCATATGATGGCCCGTTTGTATATGGTGAAGTGTTACTCTCCACCAGAGAACATGAATCCTAGATCTTGCATAGTTTGGGTCTTTTAAAGGATAAGTCAACTTATTGGTAGCAAATGTGACCTCCCACCGAGGCATGGTTTGCAAGTACCTTTAGTGGATAAATAAAATGGTTACACATTAAACATATTTTATCAATAACCTGCCCACCGTAGCTCTGTTGGTAAAAGTATGGACCAGATTATGGAACTTCTTTAAACGTTAGGCATGAAAATGCTTGGTAGTTTTTTCAGTAGGAGGGTCCCAATTTTTCCTTTAATGGATAAGATGATCCATTGTCACTTAGTTCATTATTGATAAGAAAAATAACCGTCATATAAAGATTTTTTTTAAAGTTTTGTTAAATCTATCATCATGCATACATGCATCAATATTTTATACAAAGTTCTAATATTGTTGACTAGTATGCTTATTCTTTATTATTTTATATTTTCAGACATAATCACCATAATATGAATCCACACACTTTACTCTTGACTAATAACAAATTGGAAAATAGAAAAATTTTAATGAATGGAGACATAAACTTAATATTGTTCTTCAATATGAATGAATTTTATGGGTATTAACGGACAATGAGCTTGCACCTCTAGGTGGCAATTCAACTTCTGAGTAAGTCCAACAACATGAGCAATGGCACTACTAAGTGTTATATTCTAGTTTCTGTCAGCGGAATGTTGCAAAAGCAAATTGCTTACATGAAAACTGCCAGTGCAATAGTCCATCACCTAATGAGATGTTTGGTGTGAGGACTAGGTCTACAAGAGTGAAACATATCCAAACCTTTTATAATCTGAGACAAAAACCTGGTGAATCAGTGTGGGATTACATGTTTAAAGTAATCGCTGCGATTACTGAGGTTGAGATGCTTGTGGCAGAATTGGATGCGGAAATGTACATGATTATGATCATCAATAGCTTAAATTCTTATTTTTAGTAGTTTAAGTTGAACTATAAGCTCAACACCAAGGATTACTCCTTGAGTTCGTTAATGAATACTCTCCAAAGTATGGAGGAGATATTAAATATTAAGACTCATGGGTCAGAATGGAGGAGATATTAAATATTAAGGCTCATGGGCCGAAGGCTAAGTAACATCTTCTTCTGAGCCTAAGGGTAAGGGCAAGCAAAAGAAGAAGGGTCTAATGAAAAAGAAGGCCTAAACAAGAGTCAATGTCCAACCTATAAAAAAGAAGGCCAAAGCAAACACCAAGGGAAAGTGTTTCCAATGTGATAAGTAGGGTCACTTGAAAGGAAACTATGCAGTCTACCTTGAGTTCCTCAAAAGTAAACAAGGTATGGGTTTCCTAAGTGTGTTAGGAACCAGAAATGTGGTAGATTCATCTTGGATATTAGATTCAGGAGCTACTAACCATGTTTGCAATTTGTAGGGGTTCTAGCAAAGGAAAAGACTACATAAAGGCTAGTTTCTAGATGATAGCGGATGGATCCTAGTTTTTAGCAAAATCAGTGGGAGAGGTTAACTTGGACTTTCTTAGTGATTATAGGTTATATTTAGAGGATGTTTATTACATCCTAATGATTGTAAGGAACATGATTTCTATTTTTGTCTAATGAAATTAAGTTATTCCTTGTATTTTGAAATTTTTGTTTCAATATATGAGAATAGAGATTTTATTTGTAATGCGATAATTAAATAGGGATTGTTCTTTATAGAACCTATAATAGGCTCACAAACACCATAGAATCAAACACCATAGAATCAATAAAATCAAGACAATCCAATGAACTAGCATTAATTCAAAATATCTGTGGTACTTAAGAATGGGTCATATCAATCAGAAAAGACTTAAAAGGTTAGTGAAGGATGGGATTCTTGCGGGCTTAGATAATAATCCATTACCTACCTATGAATCTTGTATTGAAGGAAAAATGACCAAGGCCTCATTTCCTTCTAAAGGAAACATATCTAAATCTACATTGGACTTAGTATACAATAATTTGTGTGGGCCCATGAATGTACAAGCTAGAGGAGGTTATGAATATTTCATAACCATTACAGATGATTACTCTAGACATGGCTATTTTTATTTAATGTATAAAAAGAGTGAGTCCTTTGAAAAGTTCAAAGAATTCAAAGCTAAAGCTAAAAAAGTAGTTAGGCAAGCAGTTAAAACAACTTCGATTAGATCGAGGTAGTGAGTACTTATCTAGAGAGTTCTAATAATTTCTAATTGGCAATGGAATTGTTTCCATCTCGCCAGCTCCTCAAACACCTCAACAGAATGGTGTAGCTAAGAGGAGGAATAGGACTCTATTGGAGATGGTAAGATCAATGATGCCCTATGCTATCCTTCCATAATTGTTCTGGGGATATGCCATACAATTGACAACTTATCTTCTTAACTTTACTCCACTCAAATCGGTGTCTAAAACACCTAGGGAGTTATAGACTGGCTAGGTGCCTTCATTGCAACGCTTAAGGACTTGGGGCTACCCAACCCATGTTCTAACAATTGAATCCACAAAGATGGAATCAAGGTCAAAAGTATGTTTATTTATAGGATATCCTACAGGTACACGAGGGTACTACTTTTACAATCCTCAAAACAAGAAGGTATTTATGTCGACAAATGTGACCTTCTTAGAGGAAGAAATTGTGAGAAACCACAAAGGAAGAAGTGAAGTAGTACTAAAGGAGTTAGCTACTTCATCTAAACTAAGACTTGATTTGGATATAGCAAAACAAGATGTCAAAATGGATTCAAGAGATGAACCAGAAGAGCATCCTGAAGATCAAGTATTGCCTAGACATAGTGGGAGGGTTGTGAGACAACCAGATAGGTATCTCAATCTAGGAGAAGGCATAATTTCCCTTTTGGACAAAGAAGAAATGGATCCCATTACTTATACACAGGCCATTAATGATGTTGATGCAGAAAAATGGCCAAAGACAATAGAATGAAAAATAGATTCCATGTATACCAATGAAGTCTAGATCCTTATAGATCTACCATCAAATGTAAAAGCCATAGGGTGTAAATGGATGTACAAAAGGAAATGAGGATCTAATGGAAAGGTAGAAACTTTTAAAACTAGATTGGTAGCTAAGGGCTATACTCAAAAAGAGGGTATAAAGTATGAGGAGACATTTTCTCTGGTTGCCATGCTTAAGTCCATCTTAATTCTTTTGGCTATAGCAACCTATTTTGATTATGACATATGGAAAATGGATGTCAAGCCCATCTTTCTTAATGGGGATCTTGAGGACACCATTTATATGGCCCAACTAGAAGGATTCATTGAGCCAGGTAATGAGCATAAGGTATACAAATTGTAGAGGTCCATTTATGGACTTAAGCAAGCATCTAAGTTTTGGAACATTAGGTTTGACAAGTCTATCAAAATCTATTTGTTCATACAAAACCTAGATGAGCCTTATCTCTATAAAAAGATACAAGAAGGCGAGGTTACTTTCCTAACACTGTGTGTCGATGACATTATGATCATTAAGAATGATGTAGGAATATTATTTACAGTTAAGGGATGGCTGAACGAGCAGTTCTTGATGAAGGATTTAGAAGAGGCTAGCTATGTTTGAGGGATTAAGCTTATAAGGGATTGTAAGAACAAAATGATAGCCTTGACTTAAATAACGTACATTGAGAACATGCTCAATAAGTTTTCCATGCAAGATTCCAATAGGGGTTTCACACCTACTAGACATAGAATCAAACTTTCAAAGGAGCAAGGACCTAAGACCCAAGAGGAGGTCGAACGCATACATAACATTCCATATGCTTCAGCAGTTGAAAGTTTAATATATGCTATGCTTGGCACTAGATTGGATATCTATTACATAGTGGGACTGGTAAGTAGATTCTAACCCAATCTGAGAATGAAGCATTGGACTACAGTTAAGTGCATACTGAAGTATCTTCATAAGACAAAGACTTTAATGTTTGTTTACACTGGACGTAACCTTATTATGAAAAGATACATAAATTCCGATTTCTAATCAGATGTTGATTCAAAGAAATCAACTTCTAGTTATATATTTGTTTTAAGAGGTAGAGCCATAGTCTGGAGGACTGTCAAGCTATCTTGTGCTGCTGATTCGACTATAGAGGCTGAGTATGTTGTTATTTGTGAAGAAGAAAAAGAAGCAGTCTGACTCCACAAGTTCTTAAATGATTTGAAGGTAGTTACTAAGGCAGAAAAGGCCATTACACTTTATTGTGATAATAGTGGGGCAGTGGCTAATTCTAAAGAACCTTGGAACCATAAGGCTGCCAAACACATTAAGAGAATGCATAGTTTCATAAGGGAGATAATATAATGTGGTAAGGTGAATATGGTAAAGATTTCGACAGAGTAAAACCTTGCTGATCCATTTACGAAGACACTGTCTCAAAAGAGTTTTAAGGGTCACCTAGCAAAGATGTGAATGAGGGATATGTTAAACTTGATATAGGGAAAGTGGGAGATTGTTGGAGTTATGTAAATATAGTGCCCTGGAAAGCAAGTGTATTTACATATAACATAATCTTCTTCCAGTTACTTTTATAATGAATATATTTATTATTAATAAAATAAAAGAGTTTGGTTTTAT
The DNA here is from genome assembly GCA_027564335.1 of Erythroxylum williamsii. NCBI lineage: Eukaryota > Viridiplantae > Streptophyta > Magnoliopsida > Malpighiales > Erythroxylaceae > Erythroxylum > Erythroxylum williamsii. Next base: position 4,339 of record JANITW010139579.1, on the reverse strand, counting down.
TTGTATGAGCATTATGTATCTAGTGTTAAGGTACCAAGATTCTTTTGTAAGTAATATACATATACATCGAGATGTATGGAAAACATGTATATTTTTAGAATCTAAATTAGTTGATTCACAATTGAATAATCAAGTTAGTCACTTGACTATAGTTTAGACTATAATGTTACGATTTATCTCTGTGTAAGTAAAAGAGTTCATTTCTAGGGAATGATGAGTTTCATATCATGATATTAGTTGACTATCAATAGTGGCTCTATTAAATGAATCTAGAATCAAGTACGTTTTTAAAGGATAAAGTAGGTCATTACTTTAATCTTAAAACATACACCTTAGCATTCTTTTATTACGAACCACAATCTTAATGAGTGGTGAACTCATATGTGTTTCATTATAATTCTTGATATGATCATAATAGAATTTTACAAAGTATGAATCCAGTGTCTACATGTTAGAATTATTAATTGAAACATGTATAAGGAAACATTCATTCAAATATAGAGTTTATAGTGATATCATCATTTCTAGATGTTTTAAGGAGATTGGTAATTAAATTAGTGCCGGTAGTTTGATGGACTAGTTATCTATCAATTCTTAACACCAAGATGAGATCTTGTGTGTTAATCACCATATACAGTAAAATGAGAGATCTAGAAGAAAAAACCAATATAAGGGCAAAACAGTAATTTTACCCTTTATTGGGTGAATGGCTATAATATGGTTCATAATAGAGTTTGCATTGGATATGTAATGAAAAGCATTTATTCTCATAATATTTAGTAATTCAAGAGTTCAACTAATTGTCATTAGTGGAATGACATTTGGTTAATAAGTTGACATTAATTCTAATGAGATTAAATTAATTCTGGGCTTATTAAAATTTGAATTATGTAAGTCCAATTAGATTCCCCACTTGGCTTCTAGGAAGGTTATCAAGAAAAGTAGGAAATATAAATAGAGGTTTTGAAGCCTATGATTGAATGTTAGGCTTATACTAATTAACTGTTAATTAGAAGTCTAAATGAGCATTTACTATTGGGCTAGACTTTGGATTGATTTGATTAATTAGATTAATTAAATTGAAACAAAGTTATTGAAGATAAAAGAAGGGAAATTTTCGATTTTATAGCTAAATGTGCAACTGCACATTTAGCATTCATTTTATTAAAGAAAGGAAGAGGTGCATTTGATGTACTCTCACCCTTCTTTCATCTTATAATCGAAAATGAGAGAGAGTCTCATTTCAGTTATGGGTCTTTTCATATATCCATTTTAAACAAATGAGAAGAGTCTTATTTATTGGCTTTTTTATGATTGATTAAAGAATGAAGTGTTGCATTGGATGCACTTCACTTCTATCTTTTATCTATAATTGAAATTGAGAGAGGGTGAAGAGGGGTTGTTGCATTTTTTACTCACTCCCTCCTCTCTTGAATGTGCTAGCCAAAACTTGAATGAGAAGAGTCTCATTTTTGGCTTCTTTCATCTAAGGAAAATCTCCTCAAAAATTTTCTTCTCCTTTCCCACCAAAGGATCTTGTTAACTAAGTTGTCCAAGAAGAATAAGTGGTAAATTAGATTGCTCGAGAATACAATAACAAGGAGAGGATACAAAAGCGAGGAGTCAAAGCTGTAGGAAGGATAAGAGAGGACACAAAAGTGAGGAGTCAAAGCTGTAGCAAGGAATCGGTATAATTTTCATCTTGTTCTTATGTTAGTTATTTTTCTTATACCATATCATATATGGCTGATATATGTTGATTTTGTTATTTTGTTCCGTTGCATTTTTATTTTCAAAAATATTTTGACATCTACTACTTTAACCAAATCTCGAATGCTTTTGTTTTTGATCCGACAATATCGATGCTAAGTCATGTTTAAGTTATTTCTTCCTATTAACGTTGTAATCTCTTTTAGGATTGTTGTGTTGTTTGTGTTGATTGAATCAGGTTTTGGATAGATGATTGAAATGCGTTATTTTGATTGTTTTATTTCGAACCTATTGCTTTAATGTTGAATGCAATCTGTAATTGTTACATTTAATATTTGCTAGTAGCATCTAATGATCCCTTATCATTAGGAACAACATAACTTAGGTTAGATAACCTGAACTTGTGAAGTTACCTACCATATTGATCCTTTTCAACGTCGTAATACTACAGCTAAATTAAATCTAGAGATCATATCCTAGATTATTCAGTAATTAGGTTTAATTAATGATGTTATCTTAATTAAACATAATGTAAGAAAAACTAACATTAGTAGAGGGTTCTGTTAGTCTCAAATCCACAGCTTGAAGTGAGCTGTAAAGACTTTAGGATGATGGAATATATTTGATTGTATTAAGGCCGAGATTGAACCTAGAACCAAACCTTACTCTTATTTGAAACTTTAATAATTTTTATTGCTTGTTTTAATTTGTTTTCAATTTTGTTATCTAAATTGATTAAAATCCAAAACCTTTCTTATATTTTCCTTACTCAATTAATTTTGTTACATAAATTAACTAAATATTACTTGTGAATTCAATCCCGACTCACCATAACTATGAATTTTAGTGTGCAGAGTCAAGTAAATTTTACAGTGCACTCGACACGTGTTGTCAAATTTTGGCGCCAATACCGAGAAGTGTGGTAGTTTAATTTTCGTATTTGATTTTAGGTGATGTTTTGTGAATATATTTATTTATATTTGTTTCTTTTTGTTATTTGTTAATTTTAAAAGTTTGTGAGTTTTAGTGTATGGTAATTATGAGATCTCCTCATAGAGAAATTGGGCAACTTGATTTGGAGATCGAGAGTACATTACATAGATTTAGTAAGGAGAGAAGGTCAACTTTGGTGGAAGAATTAAAATTAGAATTCGAAGAGATAATGACAAATTTGAGAACATTGAGGGAGTTGACTGCACCCAATTTAACTCAAAGACCATTTTGCATAACATTTCCAAATTTTGTTGAACAAGTTAACTTGGAGTTAAAATCTGGATTAATTCATTTATTGCCTAACTTTCAATAGATTAATAAATAATGAATGCATTTTTTGTGGTTGGAGTCTTATATGCATTCCTGGCATGTGAATGCATGGATATTGTTGACTATATAATGTAAGGCCTTAAAGGGAGATAAGTTTGCATATATGTGCGCTATAATGAGTACAATTGGATGGATCCTAATAACTAGCAATAGAATAATGAAGATATAATTTTATTGCTCGATATTAATGTTAGAATGCAGTAGGTACGATTATATTAGCTAGAGAAACTTAATCAACACTAGAATAGGGTAGATAAAAATTTAAAATTAAATGAGAACTATTCAATGTCTAAATGGGACACATATTATTCTGTTGAAAAGGAAAAATTAATGAGCTCATATCCAATATAGGTAAAAGACCTGTGTGTAAGTTGGCAATAAAAAGTTACATTCAATATGATCATTTTAAATTTTTCATTGGCATGACTACTTTCCTTTATAGGTATTTTGAAGAAAATGGTTATACTAAATAACCATAATTATGGATGTTAGTAGCATATAAAATAGAAGGCATGTAGTTTTATACCCAAATTAGTTTATTTTTTGTAGTAATTAGAGTACACAACAAAAGCAAGAGAATCTAGGCACAATTTGAGTGTTGTTTCATTGTTTATACTTACAAAGTTTTCCACATTTGGTGTGGACTATTTTTATTAAGTTGTATGCTTTTGAATTATAGTAATTAAGCATATTGTAAGCCTTAGCTTAATGGTAAGGCTTAAAAGGCTTGGCCATACCATTAAGTTGCAGTCTACTATATGTATAGTTATGTTGACTAGGCTTAGAGCATGGAAAATTGAATTTCTTAGTTCAATATTAAAATTTTATTTTTAAATTAAGTATATGTATTCCAAACAATACTTGATTAACTTAAGGAACATAACTTTCACATATGTGAAGTTTTCCATGTCACTATCTATATGTTAATATTAGGCATGATGGTGGAAGATTAGAGCATTATGTTGATGAAATAATTATTAAAAGACTGATATATGCTTAATTGTTCGTACATTTAATCTTTGACATTTACTGATATATAATTATTAAGCTGTTTTATTATTGAATTATGGTAATTAAGCATATTGTAAGTCTTAGCTTAATGGTAAAGCTTAAAAGACTTGGTCATACCATTAGATTGTAGTCTACTATATGTATAGTTATGTTGCCTAGGCTTAGTGTTGGACCCCGCTGCCAGAGTCCAACGTCTGACGTATGAGAGCGTGGCGGGAAAAAACGTGATCGTAATACTTTAGTACATCTCAAGGAAAAGACCCTCGGAAGAGTAATGGGCCTGCTGGTAAAACTT
>JANITW010139547.1:0-12624 GCA_027564335.1 Erythroxylum williamsii | reverse complement strand
GATTAGCCCAGGACAGAAGAGATCTACAAGCGATAGCTTCTGCTATCTTACGCTCAAACACACCATGGTACAAACCTAAGATAGCCAACTCAATGTTTCTTGCTCTGTTTTTGACCACTGCTCCCTAATCCCTGTGCCTTCAAGCAATCTAAAATTCAAGTACCTAGGTATCCACGGGTCTAATCAGAAATTGGTTGAACCCCATCTCCTATCCGAATTCTGGCCCCTAACTTAAGCACTTCTTTTACTTGCAATATACTTCTCCATGTGAAACTTGGGTTATATCTCAAACCAGCATTCATGTAGTTCCCTCTAGGAAAATATTAGTCTTGAACACTCGAAAAAAAGAGAGTGTTAGATTCTGTAAGTAGTCTCCAACCTTGCTTAGCTAGAATTGTTAAATTAAAGCACCTTAAGTCTCTAAAGCCCATGCCACCATGAGCTTTACGGTCATTAATCATAGCTTATTATGGGTTCATAAATTAAATATTAAAAAGAAACATATTTAAGACTATTTATAACATTTTCTACTATAATTATACATTTGATAAATTTTATCTATTTTAATTATATAATTAAATAATAGAAATGGATAGTTAAAAGTACCTAAATAAAATATATTATTTCTTATTTTTGATTTTTTTTGGCTTATTTAGTAAACAAGTAATAAGTTATTTTTTAGCTAATTGGCCTAAATTAGTTGCTTGACCCAATGTTATGAATACCGTACCGGACTCGGTACCGGATTGGGTTCTGGAACGGAACTATACCGGTACCGGTTGGTACCGGGTACCGTTTCGGGATATTTTTTAAATTTATAAAATAGTCTCTAAACTTCTTAAATATTGCAAAATAGTCCATTCCAAAATGCAAAATGCAAAATGCCAAAATCTAATTTCCAACTCCAAATTTAATTTTTACTGCAAATCCAAATTTTATTCCAAATTTTCAATTCCAAACTTAATTTTCAATCAGACCAATACCAATCACCAATCAATTTTAATTTCACACGTTTGGTACTTCCACAAGGCAAAATGACAAAATTTAATGTCAACTTCAACAACTTCACACATTCGGATTTTTCCCCAAATCCACCATCATCCGAAATCAACTCTACGGCTCTACCATTTGCCCCAATTCCACGGTTCCACCATTTTTGTTTTCCTCGTTCTCAGTTCAGCCGAAATCAACCTAGGATTTTCCCCAAATCTACCTCCATCCAACAACAACACCTAGGATTACAGAAGCAATCAACAACAAAATTCCATTAAAAATCAAACACAAAATCAAAAACATACACCCAAAACAATCAGGTCTTCGGTGAGGGTCGTCTGAGGGTCGGGTCTTTCTTCGGTGGTCGTGTGATGCTTCGACGACGAGGAGGACGGAGGAGAAGGCGGCGAGGAGACCGATCCATCGAAGCCTCGAAGGGAGAAACGTTGAAGACTTGAAGGAGGACTGGAGAACTGGACGAGAAGTCGACAGCGAGGAGGAGATGGCGACGGCCAGGCGAGAGTCACGAGACACGGAGAGAGGAGGCGTGCGGCGTGGGAGAGAGGAGGTCGAAGAAGAATCGAGAAGTCGGGTGGGGGGTAGTTTTAGGTTAAATTTTCCAGAAATTGCAAATTAGTCCTTGCAATTTCTAGAATTTTCCATTATTGGCCGGAATTTAAGGTTCCAGCTGATACTGTCTGGTAAACGCCGGTACCGGGCAGAATTTACCTTCCGGCTGGTACCGACCGAAACGGTACGAAATTCGTTCCATTGGGCAACACAAGTCACAACGCCTTTATATTTTATGCATTCATGAGATGGAATGCATCACTTATATTGCATGCTCTTATTCAGTCATAATCACTTATCATTGGACCGTAGTCCGACATTTAACATATAGTTGAGAATTTACACTTTTACTTACATGCAATTGCGCATTCAAAATTCACTTAGCAATCACTTCAGTGCACTTAGTTCAGCTTATTCACATACAAGCAGCACTTCAATATCCAAATCAAATATCACAATCATCGAACCTCCTGCCTGGAAACCAACATAACCAATCACATTCACATAATCATTTAGAAATCAATCAATATCAAAAAGTCGAACAAAGTAAACAGTGGAATGAGACCATCTAGGTCTACTCACAGTACGCTGTAAATTAGCATTTTCTTTCAATTTCTGGGAACGTCTGAATGCAAACACTTGATCTGCACAACCCATTTATGCAATACACAATTCACACACGTTACAAAACTCATTTATGGACAAATAACTATATGGACTTTGTAAAATGCATGCTCAGTGACAATCCCGGGTACCTTACCAACTTCCCAACCTAATCAAAATCTATCATTTTCATAATCATACTTAGTAGAAACATTCATTACGTACATTCATCTCATTTTTTCATTACTTCACTTTCATTCACTTTACTTTCTTTTTCTAGCTATCACTTAAATCTTTGTTTCTCAACTCTAAACATCATCATACACTTTTTCATTGATCTTCTGTCTCCAAAATCATTTTTACAATTTCTTATAACATTTGATCATTAAATCCAAAGAAAATCATATATATATAGCATACTCAAAATCTCCTCACTCATTTTCCAGCCATTATGAATATCACTGTTCTTAACCATTTAGCAGTGAACTAACGATGCATGCTTCATTTCATGCAAAACTACGTAATCATAATAAGCTTACTTGTTTGAAGCTCCAAAACCTGCAACCATCACAAGACCCTAACATTTTCAAATCACGTGAACCCTAGTTTCTCATGCAGCCCACTTACCTCATCTAGAAGGTTGACAGGGGGTTAGGTCTTTTCTTGGAATAGAAGAAAGAAATATCGGAGTGGAAGTGATGACAACAGAGAAAAGCAAAGTTTAACTTCGGAGAATATTTGATGAAAAGCACTGGGTTGGAGGAGCTCTAGAGAAAGAAGCTTTGAGAGAAAGAAATGAAGGCAAGTACCGTGACTTCTCCTTCAAGGTTATTTAAAACTCCATTTTAACTAGGACACTTGTCCAATTCTTAGCCACTTATCCATTTCTAGATCTTTCCATTGACACCAAAATCACTTAATTTGGTTCAATACTTCAGAAGATGTGCCTCAAATATTTTTGAATTGTCATATTCCAAAACAGTGTATTATGCCCAACTTCCATTTAGAACTTAAATATCTTATAAACTGAATCACAATTATAGTTCTGAGACAATTTATAGGCCTATATCTCTAGTTCACTCCAAAAAACAATCGTCTCATTTAAAATCCTACAGGTCTAGATATACTCAAAATACTGAAGTGTTACTCAATGGAATAACACCAATTCATAATTTTAAGAGTATACTCACTACACCCGTTCCATGTTTCTCACTCAATCTTTCTCAATTCATTTCGAATGGCCATGATTTTTAGGCGAAGATGTAGGGTATTGTCTTATGAGTCCCATGGTTCAAGAATCAATTCATTTAGGTGTCTAGAGAAGAAGTTATGGCTAGACTAAAAAAAGAAAGAAGAAGCGAAACTCAGAAGAAGCAAAACATAGAAGAAGCAAAACACAGAAGAAGTAAAACACAAAAGAAGTAAAACTCAGAAGAAGACACATCAGCAACACATAGAAGAAGACGCGTTAGCAAAACATAGAAGAAGACGCGTCATCAAAACACAGAAGAAGACGCATCAGCAAAACCTAGAAGAAGACACGTCAGCAAAACAAAAAAGAAGACACATCAGCAAAACATAGAAGTAGCAAAACTCAAAAGGAAGAAAACACAGAAGAAATAAAACTCAGAAGGAACAAAACAAAGAAGGGACAAAATACAAAAGGAGTTCATGAATAGCAACACATAAGAAGTTCATGAACGATAACACAAAAGGAGTTCATGAACAGTAACACAGAAGGAGTTCATGAACTATAACACAAAAGGAGTTCATGAACAGTAACACAAAAGGAGTTCATGAACAGTAACACAAAAGGAGTTCATGAACATGGACAATAAAAAACACATAAGAAGATGATGTCATCAATGACGTCATCATAGAAGAAGCAAATACAGAAGAAGTGAAAAGGCAGAAGATAGCAAAACTCACACGATACAAAACATAAAAGAAGATGATGTCATCAATGACGTCATCACAGAAGAAGCAAAATACAAAAGAAACTTCTTTGCTTACAAGGACCTTCACTTTCAATTTAGACGTACAAAATTTCTACACTATATGTCATTGGAAAGATAAAAGAAATTCCTACAACTTCTGTGAAGACAATTTTCTCTAATCAAGCCTAGATTAATCCTAATTTTCCCTTGAATACAAAACATGAATTTTCTACATTCATTCAATGCACTGCACCCAATTCTTAACTTTTTGACAAACTTTGAGATTCTTAAAGATCGAATTTAAATTCGATGTCTTCATAAGAAATGTAGCCATAGGTTCCTAGTTTAATCCCAATCTAGAATCATCACATCTGGATAACTAAAGAACAAGTTATGGCTAACAAACCGAAGCACACTCAGTGTACATTTCCAAATCACTCTTTCAAGTCCCTCTACTTCTCACTTTCAATAAAATCACATTCAAAAACAATCATACCCAAAATTTGTCAATGAATGCATGTACAATTATTTTTATGTATAGGAACATTTGCTATTCAATATGTATGTGTATGCCATATTATGCATGATCATGGAACGTGTTTCCTACTTCCTCAACACTTTCTCTCATCTATTAATTTTGCCTTTACTAGCGTAACGGGATGTTACAAATCTCCCCCCTTAAAAGAAATTTTGTCCTCGAAATTTATATCTGATTGATCAATAAGGCAGGGTTATAGTTTCCTCATATGCTCCTACATTTCTCATATACTTCCCTACTCAACTACTTTCTTCCAAATGACCTCAACTGATAACTCAATAATTCCTTCAATCACTGATTCAGCTATCACACTATCTTAAGTATTCCATTGAGTACTCACAATTATTTTAACCTATTCACATATCACATAGTGTGAATCTAAGACATGTTTTATCTGTAACACTACCTCATAATAATTTTCGCATATACCGATTCAGAATAGATTAACTTATCCTTTCTCCAAATTTGAGCACATCTTACCATAATGGTATTCACAAAACACTTCATCTTTGCTTTGAAAATTCACTTCACTCATCACCATTATCTCAAATCAATTCTGGTCTTTAACCATTTTTAGACACTTTTCATTTCAATGTAAGGGTGAACAACCCCTTACTGTCATACCACGCCTCATAAAGTACTTTAATGATGTCACTATGATAACAATTGTTATACCTGTAGTCAATTGGAACTATACATCCATCTCATATTCTTATGAACTCTAAAATGTAAGCTTTAAGCATATTGCCAACAGTTAAAATTGTTGGTAGTTCAAAAATTTAACCACTTGTTTCTACATCCTTAGTAGCTAAAATACAATCTTAGCGTATCCCTACTAGGATGTCTAGCTTAGATTGTTACTTAGGCTTGTCTAACACTTTCTTTACTCGATCATCTTTATCAGGTACACATACTTCTTATTTCAATCACTAAATATCATTTTTCCGATTCCACTCAACATTCTGCATTCTTCATTGCACTAAATTTGAAAACCTCAATATCTGAATTTGTACTATTCCATTATAGAATTGTCTGTTCAAGGTGTCAGATTACACACCACCTTTACTAGTGAAGCACTCATTTGTACATTCCTTTCAAAATCAATAATTTCCTCACACTTACATAAGTTGTACATTCTGAAAATGGCTCTGCATATCTAATGTCTCCAAGACCTCAAAACAATTACTATCATAGCACTTCTAAACTATGTATCAAAATCAATTCATAAGACTTTAATCGTCTCATGGATACAAAAAATCGCTTTTTACTATTTCAACATATTGCATCTTAATCTCTGATGTGAAACTATATTATATACTACATAATCTTCAAATCCAAATGGCATAATTAACATTGAGGTTATAGTTCCTCAAAATTCTTCTTACATTCATCATTCATACGGTTTACACATTTTTCCTCAAATGTTTCAAAGTATTCTTCTTAACGGGTCGACTGCATTCAAGATCTCATCCATGATCATCATCACCAATTGATCTGATTTTACTTGGATCACTAGAATTGTCAACTTCATGATACTGTCGAGACGTTGATAGCTCCAATAGAAATAACCTAAATTTCCTTATACCCAAAATTAATTTTTGCAATTCCTTAAGTAACTAATTCCTCAATGAAGGTAACATTATCTCATATCATTTTCAATTTTCCACTTGACTTCTTTTCTCTAATGATTTTCTCTTTTTATTCAATTTCCTTTAATACACATCGACTTATTCAAACGCCTATTCATTGGTACTAGTTCCTCCACGCATTTCAATTTATTTGCGTGCTTCACTTTGTGTGATGGTATTACATTCCTCATATTCAATTTGGATCTTCTGAACATATTTACATCGAATATAATGTGGACCTATATTCTCCTCACATTTGCAATAGTGTCACCTCGAATTTAAAATCCACTCAAGTAGTTGGATGCTTTACATCAAACAAAATGCATACACTCTCAGTAGCATATTCCACTTCTTATGCCTGAGTCTCCGCTTGGGATATGACTCCATTATTTACTTTTGATTTATTACATATTCATTTCTGATTTGATTCTTCAATGACCACTCTTAAACTGAATCATCTGATCAACTTAACCCAATTTAGGGAAATTCTTCTTTGAAAGAAGGTTTCTTGCTACAATCATCGATACTGTTCATGAAATCCTTATCAATCAACTATTTTTCATAATTACTTATGAGTCATTCTTAGTATCTCAAGAAGATCAATTTCAACTATTCATAATATCTCAATAGGATCAATTTATGCCATAGTTTACATGATCGGGACATCCCTTGTGATGAGGCTCTGTGAGGCACTAAACAATTTCATTTACTCTAATGCCTTAGCATATATCACCAAAATCATTACGTCTTATCTAGAGATGTATTTATGTCGATTCGCCAATTAGTAGCCTAGACTAAGGATACTTTAATCCCATTCAATTCTAGATAAATCTTCTCCTTTTGTGCCATTCTTCGATTGTGGGGATTATGCCATAATCGTGTCCTTCTTCTTTTTCTTCAAATTCGTCACATATGATAACATCATTATCAATCTCAATTCCTTCTCAATCAATCACTACAAGTACTCTCACGTCTTGCTCTAACTCATCTTGAACTTTGAACTATAGGAACTATAATTAGCACTTATTCAATAAATCACCGATTTCTTCCTATATCATTTCCATGCATATTATACACATTTTCACTTGTCATGGTGATCCCACTATCAGATGTGCAGTCACAATGGCGAATCAACCTAAACTCAATAACTTCTTCATATATCGCTATCATCATCTCTTCTTCCAATTGTCATTTATTTCATCTCACACATATATATATTCTCAATCAATTTGTAATTGTAAGGGCACAACCTATATAAAGCTTAAATCTCCATTCCACAAATATATTCTCATACTGAACCATAGACTCTTATATTGGTAATCACACAACCATTCTAAGTCCAAGTTTAACCTTTCAAGGTCATATCAACTTGGCTTATACACTTTAATCTCATCATTTCTACTTATATCCTTATTTTCCCTCAAACAATTCATGACAGTGTATTCACATTTATATCACCTTCGAGGACACATCACCAGAATGTAATATCAATTTCATGTTCAACGGTACATCCACCGATACAAATACACTGAATCTTTATCTGATATATCCAACCATATACTATTTCTTATTATTTTAGGAGTCCTTCAACTTTCCTCCTCTCTCATTCTTGCCAAAAATCCTATCTTATAAGCATTTCTAACTTTCCCCTAATATCTCCTTATACTGAATTACAAACTCTTATCACAATACTCACCTAACCATTTCGATTTCCAAATTCATCCTTTTATGATCAGATCATAAGAATGATTTCATTTCATTTTTTCTGTACATTTTAACCTCCTCATTTCTACTCACATTATCATTTTTCTCAATCAATCCATGGCAATATACCTACTCACACTTATATCACCCTCAAGGGTACATACCCCCTTTTGGTGAACCTTTATCTAGCATGCAAAACCAGATACTATTTCTCATTTTCAAAATGTCCATAAACCTTTATTTTCTCACATTCTGTTAGATTATCATTTTTCTCAATGCTTCTAACAGCTTAGACTCTTAAGGAATGCTCATGCATGTGACTCATACTGGGGATCAGTCGCCACTGTCTGCTATAATATGACTAATATGCATTCAACTTGACACATATTCCGGAATGCCCATATAAGATAGTACTTCTGGGCTCTGATTTCACATAAATGTAGCACCCCACTCTCGCAAGACCCGAACCCGACATCAATGGGTGATATCCGAGTCCATGCAGCATGAGGGTAGCGTGCTAAAGCATTCAATCAATTAGAAATCGGTATAATTTTTTTTCAAATCAACAACAAACATGATATGTGGAAATCGATACTCAAATTTGGCCCACATGCATTCATAAATATTTTCAATTAACACAAAACCATCAACAAAATTTTCAATAGCCATTTGGGCTCTTTCACAAATACAAAACACTTGAGTCATTTCGAAAAACTAATTTATACAAAAAAATGTGGAATTTACAATTCAATACAAAATAGAGAAATGCAATGCAGATACGAACTGATGCTGACGTCTATCCTTCACTTGAATGCTATAGGGATACTCCCGTTGGCCCAACGGGGTATGCTTTTAATCCTAAAAAATTTTTTGCAAATTTTGGGTGAGTTTTGCGAACTCAATGAGTGAACCATCATTGATGAGTTCACCAGATCATAAACACATATCACATATTTCACAGATATTCATTCAATGGATATTGATTTTATAATGTTATATGTATAAGACTCACATTCATTCTTATTGTTGTGACTGAGTGCCTATCACATACTTATATAAATACTGGCCCATAGGGCTCAGTCAGAACAGAATTTCAGAGCATAACTCTATGTGCAAAACATATATCACGGAGCAAAGCTCTACATGTAGAATCAGAAATCACGGAGCAAAGCTCTACGTGGAAGCGCTTCAAACTTGCTACTCAACTCACAATGCCTTTATCTGAGCATGCATTTTATGAAATGCATCAAATACAGATTATGCAATATTAGATAATCACATGCGATGTCTAATCAAAAACTCATTATCATCGAACCTAAGTCTGGCAATCAACTTTCGTTGAGAATTTACATATCATATAGGATTTCAGATCAAATTAGAACACTTCTAATACCTATATCCATATAACAAACTCCTCAGACTTTAATTCCGGAATTCAAATCAAATCATAAACAATTTATAATTGGAAGCTAACACATCAAATAAACTCAAAGTACATCAATCCTAGGAAGTCATCTAGGTTGACTCACAGTAAGCTCCAGATTGGCATTTGCTTTCAAATTCTAGGAATGCCTGAATGCGGATACTTGACCTGCACAACTCATTTATGCAAGGCACACATTGCACACTCATCAATAATTGCACATATATAAACATTTATTTATATACAATTGTATAAATGGACTATGTATAATGCATGCTCACTGACAATCCCGGGCATATGTTCCAGAACCCATATTATGCTCATTCCCATTTTATAATTCATATGTGTCTAATTTAACTTAGCTTTACACTTCTTTTGTACATAATCTTTCTAAATTCTCCTTTCAATCTTTACCTTTTGCAGGTGTCTAGCTTATTCATAGTCTTACACCTTAAGAACATTTGGTTACTTTATATCATAACTTAGTTTCTTGTCATCTCTTCTCTAACCTTATATGATCTTAAAATATCCATATTCTCATCCAAGGAATCCAATTCAAAAATCCCATAATGCAAAATCACTAAAATTGATTCTAGAATACTTAAACCCAAGCATTTTCTAAACTCCATGAACTAGAATCCTTCATAAAATCCAAAAGATTCAAAATGATCTTACCTTGATTCTTTATCAAATGAAAAGATCTTTAGCTCAAATGGAAACTCTTTTCTTCCTCTTCCTTTTTCTTTTCTTGGGCATCTTCAAAATCTTTCCTGAAGACTAAGAAGGATTAAACCCTAACCCACTCTCTTCTTTTCTCTCAAACCACCAAACTCCCTTTCTCTTTCTCTCTCATTTTGATTGTTCTCTTCTGTTTATCCTCCCATTCACTTTTTTCTTTTTCATTTATAAGCAAGACAATACTTTTTTTCCAATTATGCCTTAATGATTGAGAATTGTCCCATTTACGCTTTCAATTATGCCTTATGTCTTTATACTTAAGTGTCTTGCCAACATTACCCTTGAATACTCTAACATAACACTTTCTTCCTGAAGATGTCCCCCATTGTCTTAAGTTTATAATGACCCCAAAATCATTCAATTTGGTTTAATGATTCGAAAGATATACTTCAAACATTTTTTTAGATTGTTCTTGACCAAATCAGTATACTATGCATAAATTCTATCTAAAATTTAAACATCTTAGAAACTGAGTTAGATTCTAATTTCTTCATAACATTTGTAGCTCCATGTCTCTAGTTCACAAAAAATCAGAAATCATCTCATTTGGAGCTCTACCGATCAAGAAATCATCAAAATATTAAAGTATATTCAATGGAATAACACCAGTTCATAGTATTTAAAAACACACACACTATACCCATCCCACGTTTTTCACTCAATCTCTCTCAAATCTTTTCAGATGGTTAAGATTTTTGGTGAAGATGTAGAGAATGTCTTAAAAGTCCAATGGTTCAAGAATCAAGTCATTTGAGTGGCTAGAGAAGAAGTTATGGCCAAAAGAATCCAATATGGTTTTATCCTCAATCAAATTGAACCTATCGTGGGAAAATTGGTATAACTTTCTCTAAAGATATTGAATTTAGTTTTCGTTAGATGTCTTGAAAGAGGACTTCAAGAGATACAACTTTCATGCAAACCTCAAAGACAAATTCTATCTTCTGAAGTATCAAAATGGAACAGAAGATGTAAGATGAACAGTAACTCAGAAGAAGTTTATGAATAGTAACACAGAAGAAGTTTGCAATTTTCATAACTTCTTCTACAGATATCAGATTTAGCCATTCTTTAGATGGTTTGAAATAGGACTTCAAGATCTACAACTCCCATGTAGACCTCAAAGACAAGTTCCATCTTTTGAAGGATAAAAAATGGAACAAAAGATGAAACGTGAATAGTAACCCAGAAGAAATTTATGAATAGTAACATAAAAGAAACTTGCAATTGTTATAACTTCCTCTACAAATATCTGATTTAGGTGTAATTTATATAGTTTGAAAGATAACTTCAAGAGCTACAACTTTTATGAAGACATCGAAGACAAATTCCATCTTCTAAAGCATCAAAAATGGGTTAGAAGATGTAAAGTGAACAGTAATCCATAAGAAGTTTTATGAATAGTAACATAGAAGATGTTTTAGGCATCAGTTTCGAATCCAATGCCTAAAATTTTGATACTATGTATCGTTGGAAAGATAACAGAAAGATATACAACTCTCAAGAAGGCAAATTTGGCAAAATCTATCTAGATCAATCCTAATTTTCCCTTAAAATTCAAAGATGAATTTTACATTCATCCACCAATGTATAACTCTCAGTTCTCATTTCATGACAAATTTTAAGACTCTTAGAGACAGAATTGAAATTCTATATCTTCATAAGAAATGTATCCATATGTTTCTAGTTTAATACAAACAAAGAATCTTCTCATTTGGGTAACTAGAGAAAAAGTTATGGCTAAAAGACTTAAGCATACTCAGTGAACATTTTCCAGATCACTACCAATTTTGTTTCCAACTCTTTCCTTATCACAACTCATACCTAAATCACTCTTTCTACTCCATCTACTTCTCATTTCTAATAAAAATCACATTTAACATCAATTATACCTGAAATTTGTCAATGAATGCATGTACCACTTTTGTTGTGCACAGACTCAATATTTATGTGTAACATCCCGTTACCGATATGATGGGCATATTAGTAATTCGGATGGGTTAGGACTGAGTGCATGCATATTTTGAATTGCACGTGCATTTTAGCCTCTATATTTCTTGATAAAGGATTAATGTTGCACAAGCATATGTATGTACATGCATGTATGACATATTCCCGGCATGATTGTGTAAATTAGAAATTCTGAGAATTTTTGGTATAGATTGTGCTGTGATTATAGAATTGAAGTAAAAAATTGATTGCTAGAGGTTTGGAAAATGGAATTGGAGTGCATAATCATGTATTTTATATTTTTGAGGATTTTTAGGAATTTTTTTAGAGTTTTTAGAGTTATGGGTTCGGACCGAAAAAATGACCAAATGACTGATAAATTGGATTCCGGTTCCGAAATTGATTGGCAATTGGCACGAGATAATTAGAGTTATGATTTTAGGATTTATTATTTATAGCCATTGCAAAATTGGGAGAGATTAGAATAAGAATTGGATTTTTAGACCCTAAGGATTGGACATGTGGCAATTGAATTGCCAAACA
>JANITW010139517.1:0-12628 GCA_027564335.1 Erythroxylum williamsii | reverse complement strand
CCTTCAAAGTAATACGCACGCTCAGGTTTTCACGATTTTAAGCAAGAGAGTTGGGTTCCGAGAACGGGATCCAACATTCCCAGCCCACAAAAAGTTCCTAAGTTTTGACTCTATATCCTTAAAGATAGAAGAAGGAAGAATGAAATGAGTAGACTAGTACAATTAAAAAGAAGAAGGGAAAGAAATCACCAATTGAAGTCTACCAGTATAGAAAAGGTTTTTATGAGTCCATTTGTTAATCCTAGCATCAATTTTCTCTAATAAGGGAAAACAATCCCTCCTAGACAACTTACTTGTTAAGAGAGGTACCCCCAAATACCTTATAGGAAGATTACCTTTCTTAATTCCCGAGGTCACTTCCATTTGATGAGTCAAATGGTCCATGTCAGGGGATAAGAAAAACTGACTCTTGGAAGGATTCATGTCCATACCATATAAATTTGAAAAGATACGCATATAATTAAGCAAAGATTGTGTTGAACCCAAATCATCATGGCAAAATAATAGAAGGTCATTAGCAAACAAAAGGTGGGTAAGTTTAAGGGTTTTGCACCTCCAGTGGTATTTAAAGGAAGGAATACCATCTAAACAAACATTCAAACTCCTAGAAAGCACTTCCATACAAATAATGAAAAGGAATATAGATAAGGGGTTTCCTTATCTTAGGCCTGACTTCCCTCTAAAAAATTTAGACGGAGATCTATTGATCAAAATAGAATACGAAGGAGAAGTTATACACTCTTTGGTCCAATCAATGAATTTTTGAGGAAAGCCTATAGCTACTAGTACATTCATGATGAAATCCCATTGTATTGAGTCATAGGCTTTTTGAAGATCTACTTTAAAAGCACATCTCTTCTGGTTATTTGAAAGGTGGTAATTCCTAAAAATCTCTTGTGCTAGCAAGATGTTATCCCCTATTCGATGGTTCTTAATGAAAGCACTTTGGTTTAGGCTAACAATATGAGGAATAATATCTCTAAGCCTATTTGCTACAATTTTTGCAATCACCTTATAAATCATATTACAATAAGAAATAGGCCTATAATCTAACACTATGGATGGATGATCTTTTTTTGGAATAAGAGAGATAAAGTGGAATTGAGCTCTTTAAGGAGTTTTCCATGTTGGAAAAAAATCTTTGATGGCACCAATAACTTCCCCTCCAATAATATGTCAGGTTTTCTTAAAGAAGAATCAATTAAACCCATCTAGCTCAAGGGCCTTATTTGGATTGAGAGAATTGAAAACCTCCCTTATCTCTTGTTTTTGAAACTTCAGCAATAAAAGAATTTGAAAGATCACCAGGCAATGAATGAGGCAAAAGATTTTCCATAAACTCTTTAAAAGGGAGAAGGACCTTTTTTTATCCCCAATAGAAATAGAACCCTGAAAGTATTTAAGAAACTGATCTTGAATCTCTTTAGGACCAACAATCCTATTCCTATTTCCCACAAATAAAGAGTGTATATTGTTTCTATTTCTATTAGCAAGGAGAGAGTTGTGAAAGAATTTGATGTTCTTATCCCCTTCTTTGGGCCATTTAATATGGGAGGACTATTTGAAGAAGGATTCCTGATCAACTATAGCTATAATTAACTCATTAATGGCTTCAGATTCCTTAGCCACCAAAAGAGAAGACTTACGCAAAAATCTCATTTGATCTTGGATATTATTCAGAGTAACTTGACAACTCTAAACTCTATCATTCACTTCACTTATCTGGCTAGAGTTAAGAATTTTAAGAGCTTTTTTAACCCACTTAAGCTTAGACACTACACAAAACATAGGTGTACCTTGAACTTGAGAGGACCAAGCATCCTCCACTGTTTGAAGGAAGTTAGGCTGAGAGACTAAAAAGTTTGAAAACTTGAAAGGAGAGAATCTCTTCTACAGGTTTGCTAAAGACCTAACCACTATTGGAGAATGATCTGAGATGTTTGGGTTATGAATTAAGCTATAAGAAATGGGAAACCTAGAGCTCTAGGCCGAATTAATAAGAGTTCTATCTAGCTTCCTAGCAATAAAGAAATCTACACATTGTTTGTTGTTCCAAGTAAAACTTGGTCCACTGGAATTTAAATCATACAAAGCACAGTCCTCCATATACTTCCTAAAGTCACTCATTCCATACATAGTCGAGGGACTTATAGGTTTAACCTTGTGAGAGAATAAAATATCATTAAAGTCCCCCGTTATAATCCAAGGAAGATTACCAATAGTGAGGTTGATATTAGACAAATCAGACCATAGATTCTTCCTATGATTGAGGTTATTCGACCAATAAACACATGTCACAAATCAAGAAGAAGAACACTTTATAGGAGTCGCCTCTAAATGAATCAGTTGATCATTAGTTCTTAGAATAGAACACAAAAACCAATTTGGGTTCCAAGCTAACACTATCCTAGCATTCGAAGAATGATCTACATTACTGTAAGAAAGCCATATAGGAAACATCAAGGAGCAAACATTATTTAAAAAGGAAGGAGTCCTAATGCTTGATTCAATCAAACAAATAAAAGAAATAGACAATCTCTTAAGACAAGCATTGATAACTAATTATTTTTTAGGGTTGTTAAGCTCCTTAACATTCCAAAATAATAAATCCATAATGCAAAAAAACCAAAAAAAATTCCTACTTTTGTTTCCTCCCAAATTTCCTACTTTTTCTCACAGTAAAATCCCCCTCTACCCCTCCCTTAAGGCTAGGACTCTGAGTGTTAGTATTAGGAACCAATTCAAAAATAGGAGAGGAAGGAATTTTACCTACTTGACTCATAACAGGAAGGTTTGGATCCTCAAGGTCTCCACTTGATTCATCTTTCTTTTGTTGATCCTTGCTTAGTTGGATAGGACTACTAGAAGTACTAGCTTCCTTATCACCTTGAATTTCCATCTCAGAAATCTGATCCCTCTGTTGAGATCCTTGGCCCTTTCTTTGCTCAATTTGAATCTCAGAAGTTGTAATCCTTTTATTTTTTTGAATTGTCTTCTCCGAGACTAAATCTTGCTCCTTTCTTTGCTAATTTAAACAAATTGGTATTGTCTCCTTCTCTTTCTCCAACTCTTGTTGCAATCCAGTCTCAAACAACATCCCTATAGGTGTCCATTCCTTTTTCTGTGCATGGTGATCAGGTCTCCATTCGTACCCAATCTTTATTTCCTTAAATATTATTTTCCCTTCTTCATTGTAAGTAGCCAATTGGAAAGAGGAAGCCCAACTCCTTTGTAATTCTAACTCCACACACATTCTTGCATACACTACACTAGACATCTTAGTAGTCTGAGTGTCCATGAGTAAAGGGTGTCTAATAGCACTTGCTATTCATCCCAACCCTTTTCAGACACCATTTTTGCAATAATAAGGGTTTACCTTGGATATGTCAAGGACCTTTTTCCAGAACCAAATTCAATACGATATTTTAGATAAAATTGAAATAGATAATTGATCTTTAATCCATAGGAGTGGAAGGATTGGGAACTTTTGACATAAAAAATATAAGTTTCTTATTGACCTCGTTCAATATAAAACTCTTAAGAGAAAATTTAAGATAGCCTCAGTGATTAGATTATTAATTTAGTGACATAACTTTTAATAGAAAGCCCCATTTAATCCATTTGGTCATAGTGCTTTATTAGGTTTAAGATAAGGACAACTCTCTCAACATCTTAAAAGTAAAAGGAGAACCCGAAAAATTGTCAAATTCATTAGAGATTTTATCAAGGATAAATAAGTTAAGCAAGTACCTAAAAGAATTGGAATTCTCCCTAATGACCAAGATTTTACTAAACTAATCATAGACTACCTTTTTGAATTTATTTTGTATAGTTATAATAGTACCATCCTTGAGCTATAAAGATTTGACTCTATTTCTCTTCTTCCTTGCGAAAATCTATTTATGAAAGAAAGTGGTGTTTCTATCCCCCTCTAATATCCATTGAACCCTTCAATGAGTCTTTAATTCCTTATTTTCTTATATACGGAGATCATGTTTACTAACATCCAAATATAAAAGTTATTAGGCTCTTTAGAGCTTAGTCATTAAATCCTTCACTATGGTATTGAAATAGTCACATATGGACCTATTTAAGAACTTGAGCTCTTGCTTTATACATTTAAGCTTAGTAATGTACATAAATAGAGGGGATCTTTATCCATATACATTTAAAAGTTTGGTTGTAGCCCTTTTAAACTCTTTATCTAAGGTCAGGTAGTTGTTAAACCTAAAGGGAGAGGGTAGTGAGGCACCGTGCTTATGTCTTGAATATGAATAAGTGAACGATCTAAGAAATAAGGATTGCAAAACTCAACCTTACTCTCTGGGAAAACCATTTTGTGATTACCATTACCTTACCTAGCTTCTTTGTTATACACCATATGTTTTTTATTTATTATTCTAAGTAAAAGAGCTTCCTGTAAATATTAGGTTAGTCAGCTCCATGTTTGAGGCACATCATACTAGTTTATCTAATTAGTTTCTTAGAAAAATAGTTCCTTTAGTTTCTTGGGGATTAAGAATGCAATTGTACTTTCCTATCACTAGCTAAGGATATTGAATAATGTAGTAGATTTCCTGCAATATTTTCAATAAATATTCTTTTTGAAAGGAGAGATTTAATGCATAAATAAATGAAATACTAAAGGTTGTTATGGAGTGCAACATTAGCAATTCCAAATAGAGCTACTAATTTATGATTATAGTATTCAACATCCTTTTATATGGATTATACACCATAACTATCCTTCCATAATGGTTGTGGGATCATTGCTTATATTGGTCTATTTTTTTCATTCGTAAGACAGCTATCTGATCAAATCTAGAGAGCGTCTCCTAGGTTATAAGATAGCTAGGGTTAATTAACGAGTTCTTCTTATTTAACTATAACCTAAGGAAAAAACAAGGATTAATAGAGCCTTTCGTTAATCAACAACCAATAGTTCAAAAAAAGATATAAAGACAACAATTAAATGAAATATGTTTAATTGGGTGTAGGCCGATATTGAACCAAAGAACTAAGTCCCTAACGAATTCACCACTTTTGTCATTTTTACATGATTTCTTTAATTTGCTTTTATTAGTTTAGTTTCATTTTATTTGTTTATTAAACCAACCCTTCCATAACCTAAACATTGTTTAATTTCATTTTGAAAGCATTACACACACTCTTTGTGGGATCGACCTAAACTCACCACTACTATATTAGTAGGTTTAGCTTATTTTGACTAGCGTTATGATGCGCTATCAATTTTGGTGTCATTGCTAGGGAGTGCAGTGTTTTAGCTTTTGTTTGTGATTTTAATTAGTGTTTTGTATATATTTGTTCGTAACTAGTTTCTTTTAAGTTATTTCAGGATCTTTTCATGTTTTTGTTTCGTGTTTGTGATTATAGAAAAAACAATGTACACGGATGGAAGTAATTTCTTTTATAACTATTATTCTCAATTTTATAACTAGGGTTCGACTGGTCAACCTAACTTTATTTATGGATGGGATGATCAACATAATTACTTCCATGATAGTTTGCAGGATCCGCAAAAATTCCCTTACAAACTAGAAGTTTCTCATCACGATTCAGGTACACCTATGGAAGAATTTATTAATTTTATGATTACTAATACTTTACAATTCCAGTAGGATATATAACAACAGTTCCAAAAGGATATGCAGCAGAAACTTCAACCGGATATGCAACAACAACGTATAGACTCCATAATGTGGCAAGCCAAATGGGTGAGATGGTATCGAGGATCGACTACCTAGAATCACAAATAGAAGAGGAGCGGACATATCAACTCGAGGTATACCCAATGGATGTTAGTATTGAAACCTTACAAAGTGATAAGAAACTTGAGAATTTTGAGTGTATTAAGTAAGGAACTGCTTGTGTGGAAGAAGTTAAGGAAAAACTCGAACAAAAAAAATGTAAATCTTTTAGCTCATAGGTAAGTACTGAGTTCCATTTTTTTTGTTGAGAATGACTCTTCAACTTTACCTAGCAGGTTAGACGAATTAAACAAGGAAGAAAAAGGTGAAGAGATATTTGAGATCGTTATAAAGTAGATGGAATGAGTAGAGATTTAGATTTTAAGGATAGGAAAGACATTGAATGGGAATGATTATCACTCAAGGCCTTATTCGGAATAACCTGACATGGAGGAACCGCATGTGCCACTAGAAGATCATAATTTCATCGCATGAGGAGAAAATTGAAGTCGAGCCAGCGACCCTAAACAAAGCCACTTCTTGGGAGGCAACCCAAAGGAAGTAAATTTCTTTTCCTTTACTTTTTACACTAGTTAGATATGCATGTGTGTTTCTATTTTGTTTTTTTTTCTTGCTTATTTTAATTTTTCAATCAAAATGAAAGAGAGAATAAAACAAGTAAGCAAAAATTTGCTCATATTCTATTGCTTCTAGGACTATATAGTCGTAAATAGAGAATGAATTGACTAGAGAATTTCATGGCAACTTTAGCATGTACTTTTACTTTTTATTTGGTCAATGTGCATTATCTGTAGAAGAGTAGTGACTAGTGGTAAACAAAGCCAATAAGATTTTGAGCCCTTATAGACTAACACATCCATATTAGTCTTAATTTCTTTTGATAATGTATGACCTTCATGACATATACATCTTGACTTTGCTTTGATTATTGATTCAAGACTACATTTTTATTGCATACATTAACATAGAAATGATTAGACATTCTTTGCTTTTCTGAATTACATTAACCAAATAGTCTACCCGTTATATGATCTTCCTTTTCGATAAGCCCCTTTGAACTTTATTAGCCTTTCTTTTGTATTAACCACATTATATGCTTTAAACCTAATCAAATGTCTCACCTAAGCCTTAAAGCTAGTGAAGCATCTATTGATTGTTGAGTTTGTGGATTTACAAAAGCATAAGTGTAGGCGTGTATATATGGTGGGTTGGTTATAATGTTGGGATGCTATTTTATGTTTTATCATTAAGATTCTCATGTTGATGTAGTTTCTTTTAATTTTCATAAGGGGAAAAAAGACAAAATTAAAAGAAAAAGGAAGAAAAGAAAAGAAAAGAAGAAAGGAAGAAAAAATGTTTAAATAAATGTATCAATAAGGAAGTGCATACGCATTAAAAAGTTGTTTATAATTAATGAATCTTCCTAAAGTTGCATTGAATGGGTTATTTGAGTATGTTGGATATGAGATAGATGTTGTCTTGGAAGGTTTACTCATTGTAGTTCAATGTATTGTTATCATCAATCCTTATGAGTGATCCCTTTTGATTAGTTATGCTTCATGTGGTTTGTGTGTGAGAGCTTCAGTTTAAATTATGGAATATCATTTTTGCTTTCATCATAGTTAATGTACAGAATGTAACATCCCGTTACCGATATGAAGGGCATATTGGTAATTCGGATTGGGTAGGATTGAGTGCATTCATAAATTGAAATTGCACATGCATTTTTGCCTCTCTAATTATCGATAAATGATTATTGTTACACAAGCATATGTATGTACATACATGTATGCCATATTCCCGGCATGATTGTGTAAATTGGAAATTCTGTAATTTTTGTATAGGTTGTGCTTTGATTAGTGAATTGAAGTGAAAATTGAATGCTAGAGGTTTGGAAAATGAAATTGAAGTGTAGGATCATGTGTTTTATATTTTTGAGGATTTATAGGAAATTGAGTGATTGTCGTGGATGTGTTTAAGTTGGTGAGTGGAGTATCTTGAGTGATTTTTGAAGATTCGAAGGATTAATCAAGTAAGTTCTTACTCCTTTATGCTTTAGCTAGTTTGAATTGAACATTGATTATAGTTATTGATTGTTGAGAAATTTATGAGATTTCAGAAGAAAGGAATTTGAGAATTTTCTTGATTTTGATTTGGGTATTTGAGGGATATTGGATTTTAGATGGAATTGAGGTTAGAGATGAGTTGTGTTTAGTGTTTTAAGTTGTTTGGGAGTGTTTTGAATTGAGATGGATGGATTGGAATTTGACAAAACTGAGAAATCTGGGTTTCAGGCGTTTTTCTGGGTTTGCACGTCGCGACATGTGATGAACACGCCACGGCGAGCAAATCCCCTCCCGTATGCCGCGACGAGCAGAAATGGGCACGTCGCGGCGAGCGATTCTGTCTTAGCACGCCGTGATGAGCGAAGACGCACGTCATGGCGAGATTCTGCAAGCACGCCGCGATGCTTCGCGGCACATGCGCCGCGACGAAGGCGAGGGGTCTCGCTGCAGCGAGTGATCTTGCGCTGCGACGAGAGCACCCATTTTCTGAAATTGAAGTTAAACATTTTAAGTGATGGTTTTGAGGTTTTATTCCTATTGAATTGGTTCTTAAGTGATTGAATTTAGAGATTAAGAATTGTGAATTTATAAGAACGGAAATTCTAAATTGATTTCGAAGGTTCTCGAAATCGAATGACAATTGAATAGTGAATGTGATTTATAATTAGAGTGTGACTTTAGAGAGTTTGGAAATTAGTTAAATGAATTATGGAATCTAGGAATTGCTATTTTTGAGAGAGAAAGAGTTGAATTGGAAAGATTCAGGAATAGGATCGGGAATGTCATAAACATGTATAGTACATAATTTATCGTTGCACGTGTATTATTGATTTGAAATTGTGCAATTAGTAATGTTCGAATATTCTGATTGTTTTAGAGGCTCAAATGGAGCGTAGATCTTCCGACGTAGCTAAGACTTCCCGGCAGTAGCTCGGAAGTTTTGAGGTGAGTAACCTAGTTGGTTCCTCAACCTTTATGTGTTAAATTTTATGCACTTATGCCATGTGGAGTTAAGGGAGGATTTGTGTGTTTGCTTTTGATTGATTTCGGACCATAGGTGTCCGAAACATTTGGAACTTGATATAGAAGTGTTAATTGTGGTACATGGCAATAATTTGATTTTTAATGTGATATGAGACATGTGGATTCATGCATAAAGGCATGATCAGATAATGACAGCTGTGACCGGAGCAGCCAACGTATTTCAGAGCTTTAAGCTCAACGCATCAGGGCCTTGAGTCCAACAAAATTTTATAGCCGCAGGCTCAACGTATCAGGGCTTCAAGCCCACTGTAAACAGGCGCATGGTCACAACAACGTAATAAAATGGAAAGTGTCATATGTGCATTGTATATATGAATGATAAATTGTGAATTGTGTGAGAGGCGAAATGCCTTATATTGTGAAATGATGATGCATGCGATATTTCCGAATATTTTATTGTGTGGTTTTATGTGAAATTTTGTGAACTGTTTGTTTATGCATGAGTTGGGTGGATTATAGATGATGGTTTCTCGCTGAGTTCGCAAACTCACCCAACATTGGAAATATTTTTTTTCAGGACAGAGATAGTAGACTCCTAGCTCCAGTTAGCGAGAAACTTTTCCTGCCTTGTTGAGCGCGTTGGCAAGAGAAGTATGGTTCACAGGTCAGTCAGCCGGGATAGTTTTTAGGGATGACTTAGTTAGTTGTGTATCAGTTTCCTTTTTGGAATATTGTACTTAGACTTTGGAAAACTGATAGACTTATACATTTATGGTTTTTAAGAAATAAAATGAGAAAAGTATTTTGGTTTCAAAATTTAGTGATTTGGATTTTACGGCTTTATTATCTTGATGCCATATGGATTATAGAAATGATAATTCGTAGTGCACCCTCATCGTAAGTTATGTATCGGAATGATCTACGGGTGTCCCGGTGCGTACTCTATGGTAAGGAGGCGCTACATTTGAACTCAGAAAAAGCCCTAGGGTTACTCAAAACAAGAATACTATAAATAGGAAATAGATGAAACCCTGAAGGAGCTCTACATCTGCCACATTTGGAAGACTCCAAGAGAGAGGAGGAAGAAGAGGGAAGAGGAATAGGAAGATAGAGGAAGCAGGTCTTCGCAGCTGTTGCCTTTCCTGAGTCGTCCGATCCCTTACAAGTGATCATTTCTTTTCATCTTTGTATTCTTTCACTTCGAATATTAAGATGAATATGAGTTTTGGATTATTGATGATGTTAACTTTTCTTTATGGATTTTTAATTGATTCAACATTAATCTAGTTATCTTTTGTGTTGATTGATCGAGTGTTGTGATTAATTGTGATGCTTGCATATTTCGGTAATAAACTAAGAGGGTGAACTGAAAAAAAATGATTTGGTTGGATTAATGAAAATTAAGCCACTCAATAGACCATATGATTAATCAAATTGATAATTGATATAGAGAGAGATCTTATGTGAGGACCCAGTTGTTTACTAGAACACTTAAGAACTAATTAGGTTATAAGTTGATCGTTAATTAAGAGATTACATTTTTAATTACTCGACTTAATTAGGGATTATTAATTAAGACTTAGTGATTATAACTCGAGAGAGAGTAATCCACCCGTTGATAGTCTAGAACCAACACCATATTAACACATAAGTGATTAGATTAGCATTGATGATAAGATAAATCCCTTCCTTCATAAGTGGTTAATTCTCTTGGTTGATTTTCAATTGTGACTTTTATATTGCTCAACTTCAAATTCATTGTGTGTTACTTTTACAAGTTAATTTTCTAACAATCATATTTTCAAGTTTACTTTTTTGTTCTATTTTTATTTTCATTTTATTAAGTTTTCTAAGGCTATTAATTTTTCTAAGCCTTAGAAAACTTATGATTTGATTAGTTCACACCTCCTTGTGGAATCGACCTCTCTTTTACTACAATTCACAACCCAAGCACTTGCGGTAGTTGAGGGTTTTAATTAGATTAAAACTTAGCAATTCAACAAGTTTTTGGTGTCATTATTAGGGAGACATAAGATTATTTTAATTCTTTTAGTCTAAGGAATTTGCACCAGCTCTTGTAAGTTTGGTACCCAGTCACAAGAAATATAAAAAATTAAAAATTAAAAAAGGGAGAGAAAGAAGTGTGGGCACAAGTAGATGACATATCAATTTGGACATCACAAGGCAACTATAAGGAGTCCAAAAAGTTAAATGATGGAGGAAATATATTATAGGGAGCAAAGGACCCTTGCAGGCTTCAATGAGGCACAATTTGGTTGGGAAGTTATCATTCTTATTGGAGCATGTACAATCTAGGGTGACAAAACCACTCAGATTTCTGTTAGTCTAATAATGTAAGTACTCACTTGGGACATCAAAAACTCTTAAGATTTCAGCAAAAAGAGTCCAGTTCACGGGATTCTAAATTGGACAAGATCATGGATAAGTTTATAAATATGGAAGAGGCCCAGAAGAGACTAGAAGAGAAGCTTATGCAAATAACGGAAGATCATGCCTCTTCTATTCAGAACCTAGAGATTCAAATGGGAACAGCTTTCCAGGGAGTTTTATAGAAGAAGTTTGGAAAACTATTTGTTCAACATGAAAGTAAATTTAATAGAGGATTGTTAGACTATCACACTTAAGAGTGGGAAGGAGCTAGGAGAACTAACGGATAAACTTGTAGAAGACCAACAGAAGCATAAAAAGGATGAAGAAAAGAATGAAGACCCTCCATACATTCCTCCTCCACCTTATACACCAAAATTACCATTTCCATAAAGTCTATAAAAGAACAAATTAGATGCCCAATTTGCAAGATTTGGAGAAAAGCTGAAGAAATTGAAAATTACCTTGCCCTTTGTGGAAGCTTTGTAGATCACACCCAAGTATGCAACATTTCTCAAAGACATGTTCTCAAACAAGCGAACTTTGGGCAATAATCAAATGGTAGCCCTAATGGAAACCTCCAACTCATTAATTACCAATCATATGCCTTTACAATTGACAGATCCAAGGAGTTTTACAGTATCCTGTGAAGTTGGTAACTTAACGATTTCAAAATGTTTATGTGACTTAGGTACAAATATTAACCTTACGCCTTTGTCAAATTTTAGGAGATTGAGGATGGGAGATATAAAACCAACTTCTATGCTTATTCAGGTGGTCGACTAGTCAATGAAGAAACCGATAGGGTTGGTGGAGGGTGTACTTGCAAAAGTGGATAAGCTTATTATCCATGTGGATTTTATCTTGCTAGATTTTGAAGATGATTAAAATTGTCCGACCATCGAAAAAGCTTTGAAAACAACTTCTCACTATATTATTTTATAAACCTTTATTCTAAACAACATTTTACTATATTATATTATGAATCCTTCTTTTTCTTATAAAAAATAATTTTCTAATATTACATTCATTTATATTCCATTCCATTATAAACCATTCAATTCCATTAAAAACATTTCATTCAACCATACATAGTCTTAGAGTGTGCTTATTTGGTGGGTATGAAAAAACGAGAATGGGTATGGAATGAAAGATTGAGTTTAGTAAGGGACTATGATTATAGAGTCATTATTTTGATTACCCATTTTTGGATAATACCTCATTCCTCTCCTAATCTAGAGGAATGAGTATCATTGTTATGTAAGGGTGTGCTTGTTATAATTAATTAAAATATAATATAATATTAATTAAAATATTATAATTAATTACAATATTATTAATTAAAATATTATTAATAATTAATTAAATACAATATAATTCATTAAATAATTAAAATATTGTAATTAATTAATTAAAATAATAAATTACAATATAATTAGTTAAAATACTATTATTATTAAT
>JANITW010139508.1:0-25810 GCA_027564335.1 Erythroxylum williamsii | reverse complement strand
CCCGCTAGTGGTATTGGAGCTCCGTTACGGACTCCCATAAGTTTATGGCTACACCGGACCGCTATGCGGGAAGGTGTAGTACATTCTGTTCACGGCTACACAAGATCACTATAGGGAAACGTTCTGTTTTTGGACCGATCCAAACCATTCTGACGTGCTTATGGGTTTTTGTTTTGATTCTAAGTGTGATGCATCCATGTTTTTGAAATTGCTCATGAATTCTTTGAAATTGAGAAATTGTGAAAAATAAGCTTTTGATGAATTTTCTACTGTGGAATTTTTATAAAATGGCAAAAGTTTTGAGAAACGATTTTGCTTATTTTTCGATTTATAAATATGTTATCCACGAGTTGTAAAGCTTACCCTCCTTTCATTCCCATCTCCAGGTATCAAGCAGGAGATCGGATGAAAGAAAGTCACGGCATTTGTTCGATTTTGTATATCTTGTATTTTGTGTAATTTGGATTGTTGGTATTGGTATTGTATATGGCTTGGAATGCTATTAATGTTTTATAAGCATTTATTTCATGATGAAAATGAGTTATGGATTTACGTATGGAATTTGTGATATAAACTTGTGTGGATATGGTATAAGAATGGTATAGGGATGAGATGAGATGTGAATTTGTGTATAGGACTTAAATATGGAATTGTGTATAAAATTGGAATATGAATGTGTTTGATTGTGTTGAGATTCCGGAAAGAAGGTCCGATGAATTGTGTTGAGTGAGCTGAAAATATTGAAGTGCTTATTGTGTATGAATTGTGGATATATGGGTATGTGTGTTAAGTGTCTATTGGTAAAAGAAAGGAATAATAAGATCTTGTAAATTGATGGTTATCATTTGAATATGAAGAATCAAGTAAATTGAGATTGTGATTGAGGATGAATTTCCAAATGGGAAATTAAATTGCTTTGTATGAGATTGATCAAAGAATGAAGAATTTTTTTTATACCGTTTCGGATAGGGTTAGATCACAAGTGTCTTAAGGTTTCCAACGCTAGTTTTTTTTATATAAGATGCCCTTTCGGATGTCGGAATTGAAAAGTTTTGTTTTTCGATGTTTCTTTGATTACGAGTTTTTGTAAATCCGTTTCCGCTTTACGATTTCCGAGCCTTTAGATTTTCTATGGCTTATTAAGAGTTCGATTTTCCTTTCATTTCTGCACATTTTTTGATCCGATTTATTTTCTGTTTGCTTCTGGCCCATTTTCATTTTGGGTTCTGTTCTTTCAGATTTGATTTCTTTAGTTAGCTTCCACACACGTTTGCTTTAGATTTGTGTCCGCCACTTTGTTTTTTGATTTTGGATTCTGAGGTTAGGTTCTAGAAACGGGGCCCAACATAAGCTCCACGTTTATGCTTGCATGAGAAGGATGCCCTTACATGTCATCATGATAGCATGTCCCCTACTGGTTGTGTCATAGTTAAACCATATTTGCACCTAATTTAAAAGATGCAATATAGAAGATAGCTAAATTATAAACAAGTAGATAAGGATAAATGTGAAATAATGCTAAGATTAATAAGATAGTAATTAAATAGTCCATTATAATAATGCTAAAAACTTGATCTAGTTTATCTATAAGTGTATATAATAGATTGTAACAAGTTATTGAAATTATAATAGTCTCGGGTATCAATCCCATAAAGATTATACTATTATGTTTATTAATCATAACTAAACAATAACATTAAATTAAATAAGATTTAGGTAAAATAATTAAGTTACTAAACTAATAAAAAATATGATAGTCGAGCTAATGAAAAGAAATCAATAAGATAAACATTAAGCATTTAGGTTCACTTATACAAATCTAAAATCATCATGTAATGTCCATTATCATGGTTGAAATAACAATTAACATAATATGCCTATGCCCTATATTAAGGAACAAATGTATACTTAACTAGGTAATTACTACCTCATGTTGAACAATTTAACCTAATCAAACTCAATAAGTATAATCCCCTATAAAGAACCATAATAAGAGTATTTATAAGATAGGGTTACATAAAAGAAGTCTAAAATGATTAAAATTATAATTCCATGCATCTTCAAGTTCCAAAACATGAGTTTGATGTTTGTTACACTTTCAGACCTATGTTAGTTTAGTTTTAAAAATTTACAGATGTAAATATGATGAGTTCAATGCTAGTTGTGTTTTATGTTTAGTGTTAGTTTAGTTTAGATGAACAATCCATATTAGTGCCATGTTTTTTATTTCTTTAATTTTCCTTAAGTTTTCAATATTTTTGAGATTGAATTCATCTTTAATATCTTCCATAAGTTGATGTCCATCATGTTCACTTTCAGATGACTTTAATTTCTTCTTTATCAAATAACTATAGGGAAAGTTACATTGAAACTTGATAATTTTTGTAAATCATCACCCATAAGACAGTGAATTAAATATAGGAAAACATTGTATGATTTCAAATAAAACATCATATAAGATGTTAAATTATAACTAATTTAACCGTTAATAACATATCAAATATAGCCCTACTAGTTCATTCAAATTTTGCATCCATTTATAAGTTAGACTTATAAGTGAACGTAACCCAAATCATTGGTGAAAAAGGTCAAGGTAAGCTTCCTAGTAACATATAGATAAAACCCAAAAGATAAAGTGTCACCCATCACACTAAGGATGATAAAACACTTGATGCTATAACTACTAAAGAAAAGGATGTGCATAAGTGATATAAGCCTAAAGAAAAGGACGAGGGAAATGAAGTTCAAAGGCCAAACTTGGTGAATAGTACAACATCAGTCCTTTAACTAACTGTCAAAACCTATGTTCCACACATTCCTTATCCTCTAAGTTTGAAAAATAAAAGAAACGATGAGGATAACTTTAATAAACTACTTGATATTATTAAGAAGTTGCACATTAACAACCCATTTGTTGAAGCATTAACTCATATGTCATCATATGCAAAGTTTTTGAAGGTAATCCTCTTTAAAAACGACAATCTTGAGGATTATGTTATGGCACCTTTAACTAAGGAGTGTAATTTAATCTTAAAAAACAAACAACCTTCTAAATTAAAGAATCTATTTAGTTTTATTTTTCCATGTCATTTTGGTGCTTCCGTTATTTAGAAAAGCCTATATGATTGAGGTATAAGTATTAATTTTGTGCCTTTACGTCATTTTAATAAACTTAGAGTAAGTGCACTCATGCCTACAACTTTGTGAATCTAACTAGTTAATAGGTCCATTAGATACACGATTGGAGCAATAGAAAGCCCACTTGTTAAAGTAGGAAAACTAAGGTTTCCTATTGACCTTTTGATAATGGACATGGAGTATGACAATGGGGTTCTTATTATCTTAGGGAGACTATTTATGAATATTGGAGAGGTACTATTGATGTCCTTAAGAATAAGTCAATAAGAATGTGGAGTTTAACATCTTTAAGGTATTGAAGGGGCTTACCCGTGATAATAATTATTATATGATTGATATTGTTTACTTTATTATGCATGATGACTTACCTAAAGTTACTTTTGTTGACCCTTTAGAAGCATGTTTATCTTTAGGATGTATAGAAAAAATGAAGACACAAACTTTGTTGATAATTCTCTTAGGTTGGAAGGAGAGTGCTATCAACCCCAAATTTCATGTATTTTTCAGGATTTAGGAGAAGGAAATCCTAAACCCCTGCCATCTACACAAGATGCAGCTAAGCTAAATTTGAAGCAATTGCCTTCTTACTTGCATTATGCACATTAGGAGACAAGAATACTTATAATGTTAACGTCTCTCCTTCTCTAAATAATGTGCAAAATGATAAGTTACTTATATAAGCTAATGTGCCTTTGAATGGTAAGAAGAATTTTAGTGAG
This sequence comes from Erythroxylum williamsii, assembly GCA_027564335.1. Classification (NCBI taxonomy): domain Eukaryota; kingdom Viridiplantae; phylum Streptophyta; class Magnoliopsida; order Malpighiales; family Erythroxylaceae; genus Erythroxylum; species Erythroxylum williamsii. The sequence continues at coordinate 21,953 of JANITW010139508.1, read as the reverse complement.
CAATAAGGTTAAAAGACTTAATGACCAACTCTAGCTAAAAGACTCATAAATAATCATTTGTTAGAATGTAACCTAATCATATAGATGTTTTTTTTTAATTTGATAGTTTTAGGATATTTTCTAATATTTTTAGTTTGCTTTTACATCATGTTGATATTTATTGCATGTGTTTAAAATTTAAACAATTTTTAAGTTATGTATGTTGGATTATAATTTTCTTAGTTAGGTTAAGAATTGACAAAATTTTGTAGGTTATATAGGAAATATTTTTTCGAGCTGTAAAACATCCCTACATGCTAAAGTAGAGATCAAATTTCACTGATTCAGGATAAGTATTGATAGCATTGGATATGACCGATGATTCTTTTATCATTAGGGAAGTATCAATTGTCCTTACTCCTTTTACAAGATTTTCTATTTTCCATTATTCTTGTATATGAATACACATTAAGGATAACGAAAAAAATTAAATATGGGAAAGGAATTAACTATTAGATTGATTAAATTTGTTATAATTAGCTCAATATAGAACAATTTTGGAAAAATTGTCATCTTAAAAGAAGATTAATCGATATGATTTATTATAAGTTTGGTTCTTATTATGATATGATTAGCTTAGGTAAATATTTGTAAGCTTTGATGATTAAGTTTTAATTTGTTTTATTAATTTAAAGGATACTTGATTTACACTATGATATTTTTTGTATAATTTATACACACACTTTGCTAAATTTTCTCTAAGTTAAAAGGTTGAAGTTGAAGAGTGATGCTAGACACAATTTGAAATAGAGACCTAACTGAGTAACCTAGAGTGTTTAAAACAAAGCGCTGACTTTCATGTCAATAGGTTAGGTGACTTTTCAGACAAAATTCTAAATGCTCTTGTGTTAATTTAAAGTTTTTGTTTTTCTTTTATTTCAATATGGGATATGAAAATGTTTTAAAATTGAAACATCTTTCTCCTATATTTTAATTTTGTGCATTATGTTAAATTTTGTAGATTGAGTTAAAGTTTTAAGGATTATAGAGAATTGAATTGGTTTGTTACGTAATGCAAATAACTAAATGCTTAGAAATTTGATGAACTTTGTAATTGAATGAATAATGAAGAATCTTAATTAATATGATTATTATTTTTTAATTCTTTCCTAGAGTTGCCACCTATTTAAGTTCAAAGTAATAAGATTGATTACTTGAGGATAAACAAATGTTTAAGTGTTAGTTAAGTTTGGTACATAAGTAGATCAAAGGCAATGCTTCATGACATAAAAGTTAATAAGGTTCATGAATGTTAGGACATGGGTGTGTCTTTGCCCATATGCTTAAATGGAAGAAAAGTAAAAGAAAATACGGAAGTATGTAATTACCACGTGCCACCTAGGAATTTTGATTTGAGATATAATAGGAAGGGTAAATTAGTAATCTGATAATGGTGAACACTCTTCCTTAAAAAGCTTTTATTTGATTTGAGATATAATAGGAAGGGAAAAGGAGTAATTTGATAATGGTGAACACTCTTCCTTAAAAAGCTTTTACTTGCTTTGAGATATAATAGGAAGAGAAAAGGAGTAATCTGATAATGGTGAGCACTCTTCCTTAAAAAGCTTTTATTTTTCCCTCTCATTTCATCATACTTCATCTTCATCTCATTCCAATATCATCAGCAAAAGATAACCTAAAAAAAAAAGAAAGACATTTCTTTATTTTCTCTCAACCCAGTGCAATTTATACATCTAAACATGTACGAAGTAGGTTTTTGATTAGTGGGAAAATAAAATACTGAGACTTGGCATCAAGACACTTACCTAGTAAATCATCTATATATATGATATTCAGAAAGCATCCCTCTCCTCTCACCATCTCTATATCAAGTTTCTATAGTATATAATTGATTTTTATATGGTATGGTATGGTTCATATTTATTCTTTTATTCTTAGATTCCATAAAAGAAGGAAAAAGCTATTATAAAATTATCGTATCCTTAATAAGATATAGAGAAAAATATTATAAAGGTGACATGAAAAGTAACTAATATGCATATTAGAATGAATATCAATAATTGTCAAAAGGTAATTAACAAGCATATTAGAATGAATATTAATAATATAAGTGCAAATAAAATTGATGATAGTGATGTGTTTATTTGATGTGAAACTTAAACTTGTAGGTTGGGGATGATGTTGTCGCTAACGATATAAGTCAATAAAATCCCAACATAAAGAAAAAGGTCAGAAATTTGGAGAAATATAAACAAAATTATCAAATTTTGGTGATAAAGTATGAATATATATATAGATGTTGACTAAATTGTTTGAATATTTGCAAAATTATTAAATATGATGTTATTCATAAAAGCTATATAAATCGATGTAAAGCCTTAATCTAAAAGACTGGACGAGGGTCACCAAGATGGGATTTTGCGAACTGAAGATACAGAGAGGTTTCAAATGAGGAGGGACCATTACTATTAACTATATATTTGCTTTGATATAGATTCCTTTATTAAAAACTAAGCAGAACAAAGTTAAGGAGTTTTTTAGGGAAATTATGGCATTAATCATGGGGGTTCATAATAAAACGAAACAAGTACATATAAAAGAAAAATAGTCTAAGGGGTTGAGACCTCAAGAGAAGTACAAAGTCAGTAACAACAAAACGTTAATTCAATAAATACTTGATAAAATTAAGGGTGTATGAACAGAGGAAAATTTTTGACAAAACTTCCTTTTTTATGTCTTAGGTATGTTTTATACCTAAATACCAACTAAGATATCAATATGTAATTATTGGGTATTGTATTTGAGATTGATGACTAGTAGCAACTTGGTTAGAGATATTTTATTTTGAACCATTTTGTGCAAGCAAACTCATATATTACATTAAATGATAAAGGAAAAAGGTGTTACACCTTGAATAGATGGATGCATAACTGTATTGATGGTAAGTTAATTGTCCAAAAATTTAAAAATTTTAATAAATATTTAGATGGAAACAAAATGTTAATTCATAATAATTGACTTTAATTTTATTTTATTTGAACAAGTTACATATCAATCATTCCTTTAAGTGGGACTAGAAGGCAAGGATTACAATTTGGATTGATATTAGCATCAAAAAAGCATTGGAAGCTGATAAGGTATTAGAGAGCCAATGTGGGAGGCTGAAGGTAATGTTTTTTGGTTAATTTATGGTAATATATAGAAATGCTCTTTGCTACAAATTAAATAGAATAATTACTCAACTATATTAGATATGGAGCGTTGAATACAATAAGAAACACTTAAAGAAGTTTCATTGTGGTGGGAGATAACAAGAAAAGTTAGGAAGATATTATGAGAGGCAAAAGAGGCAAAGGTAATGAGTTATAAGTTATTATTAACTTATTTATCAAAGATTTTTATTTTCTATGTAAGAATTTTTTTACTTTTTAGTTAAATGGAAAGGAAAAGATGAAGTCTCAAGTCATGAGGAGACATTATTGATGACGAAGGCAACTAAACAAATAGTCTCGAGGCATGAGGAGACAATACTAATGAAGAAGGCAACTAAACAAACAACCTCAAGGCGTGACATGAAGAAGGCAACTAATTGATGATGAACTTAGATAACATTATCTTGAGGCATGAAAAGACCATAATGATGGAGAAGACCAAGAAGAAGAGGTTTAAGAGAGTGGTATATCCTAAAGAAGCTCTTAATACATTTAGATAAAAATTGTAATGATATCTGATATTAAAGATAAAATATAAGCATTTAAGAAGAGCTTGACATAAGAGAAGACATTGATGGTGGACTTCCAAGTTACAAAATAGAAGGGACAAGATGAGATAGTAAAAAAAAATCATGAATAAGGAGGTAAGATAGCATCATTAAAAGCTTAACCAAACAATTGTATTTATCATAATGAAATTAATATAACAAACATTAAAATTCAAGCAAGGAGATAAAAAATTTAAGGCGTCTAAATGCAACAGCCCTCAATATTCTGTAAGCGCACGATTCGTAATGTATTATTAAAGGTGTCAATCCCACAAGGAAGGAGAAATTAATTACGAGAATTGAGTTCAACCAATCAAATTAGAAATTAAACACAAAAGTATTAACAAATGACTAATATGCAATCACAATATAAATCAACCTAAGGAATTTACCAAATTATGAGAAAGGGAGTTTTACTTGTCATCAATGCTAACCTAGCTGATTATATGTCAAAGGAGTGTCGGTTGTAGCTAATTACTCTTTCTCAAGTTATAACTATTAAACCCTAAATTATAAATCTAATCAGATTATGGAATTTGCAATCTCTCAATTCACAAATTATCCAACCTAATTATATATGAAGCACTCTAATAAACTATTAGAACATCACATGGGATCTCTCTCCACATAATTACGAATATGATTTGACATCGTTTTAATTAAATTGCCTAACCCTCATTAATCTGATTTAATTATTTTTCATTCAGTTCACCTTCTTAGTTTATTACAGAATTATGTAATAACACAATCAAATCATGGCACTCATCTAAATTATCATTAAGTCAAAATAAAATCCCAAAGGAGAGTTTAGAACATCATCAATATTCCAAATCCTATCATCACACTATCCATCTCAATTCTATACATAAATAAAGTCGAAATGAAAAGGAAATAGACTTAGAATAGATTGATTTAGGAAGCACGTTGAGTCAACTTTGTCTTTGTCTTCGTCTTCCTTCTTCTTCTTTCTCTCTCTCAGTATTCTCTCTTTAGGGTTTTAAGTGTGACTAATGCAAAAAGTTGCTTTATGCTCCTCTTAATGTTCTTTAAATAATCTTTTATGTTTTGGGTAACCCTAAGGTTTTTCTGGGGTCTGAAAGGTCCAAAAGGTTTCTTAAAACGTGAAGTTCGTAAGAGACTGTCGTGGCCCACATCTGAGCCTTCTGCATAATAAGCCACGACCGTAGGCTATTGTTTAGCCCAAATGTCTTTTGAAACTCCTCCGTTCTTCGATACTAACCTTGAAACACTAGCAATGACATCAAAGTACCTCAAAAACATAATATTTAAGCTCAAAAGCTCGTACCAACCCATAAAACACTTAAAATACAAGTAATTAACAAACTAACACAATTATAACCTAAACATATACTAGATGATCGAATTAACGAATAAACACATATTAAATTATACCCTAAAATACGATGCAATTTACACTTATCAAGTATAGGTGGTGTTATAAGCCTAAAGTTAGTTAAAGTTAGGAAAAGGTCTACATCTTGTAAAGACTTCCAACTTACGATTCTGTAAATTTTAAATTCATATGAAGAAAAGTTGCATTGAAAATAAGGTAATATGGTTTATTTTTACGATAATATTAATGTTAGTACAACTGTTTTTATAAATTTGATGGTGTATATTCTATTCTATGTTAAATTATTCATGTTGATTTGTTTGTTATGACATCATTTGAAGCATTAGGTTCAACTTGGCATTAAGTGGTTCCCTTTCATATTTTAAACCTAGGGATTGAGTAAGTTAAATGGCAAGACAATTGTTTAAAATAATTGAGAAATTAATTTCTAAATTTCTTTACTATGTTCTTAAACTTTATGATATATTATGTTACGTATAACTTGTTGTTGGTTAATGGGTTTTCATCAATTTTGTTTCTTAGGAATACAAATTTTGGACTTCATTTTGGCAACTATATATTGAATTTAATATTTATTCTAACACCCACTTACCCCCTAGGGGGAGGATATGTAGATGTCACACAAAACAGAAATAAACATTCCCTTACATGCATTCGCAGAAACTCAAGCAAACATATATTACATATCATTATAAGTTGTTTTTAAATAGAACATATCAAACATATTGTACTTATCTAAATACATACCACAATTAGAAAAGCCAACATGTATGAAGGTTATTACAAATCACTTACAAATATTACAAACCTTATTCACAAATATACAAAATGTCTTATTACATTAAATAAAACTAAAAAATAAACTAAAATATACATCTTGTCAAAATAAAACACATCCTTCTTTGGCCACTACGGTTGTCTTTGTCCCAGTCTTTAAATCTTCTTATCAAAACCTACATGGAGGCAAAACCACCTTGCTAAGCATAAAGCTTAGTGGGGAAATAACTAAATAAGATATAATTTGGCGATTATTTCTAACAGTCATCTATCTTTCACATATACATAATCAGATCAAATCACATACAACTTTTAATTGTTCACATACAACCCAATATTATTTGCATCAGAACATGATATACTTGCTTCAAAACAAAACTTTCAAGTATCTGAACAAAATACCATAATATCAAAATAGAACTTTAAAGTATCATAACAGAATTTGATTGTGTCATAATAGAATTTTTTATTTCAGAACAGAGCTTGATTATATCAGAACTTTGCATGCAATAGAATATAAAATAAATTAGCTTGCTAATCCTTTTTACAGAAGTAGGTAATGGGATCAAAATAGAAGATATCGATGTTTGGGATCTTAAATAGAAGACACTTAAGTCTCTAAAACAAAAGACACAGAAGTGTTTAAAATCAAAAGATACTGGAGTGTCTAACACAGAAGACACCTTAGTGTTTGGTTACAAAAGACACCTAAGTGTTTGGTTACAGGAGCAGCTTCAGACCCTTCTAGACATGCCTATTTACCCACGACTAGGGTCTGGTAGTTTTAAAATAAAACATTTCAAATTTCAGAATCACATGCAATAGATGTAGTGAATAACATATGTCTTTATTCCATTTTTCTCAAATTGAACATAATCTTTCATATCCAACAACGTAACATACCTCATGAACATAAACATTTACAATAATGCACCAATAAAAACATTATGTATTTACACATTACATACAATTACATAAATTCCCAATTCACAAACATTCGTATTCAATTCACATCATATAAATCCTTTGAAACACATTTGTATTCATAAGGACACATTCATCCTTAAACACACCATACATTTCAACATTACACACACTATTCACTAACCACACATTTGTTAAGTAATTACCCCAATTAACAATCCATAACTAAATTAACTTTTACTCAATTAATCTATCCTTTAAGTTCAATTCACACCTTAAATAAGTCCATTAAGTCCCAGTGTACCAAATAAAAAGACCTAACCTTATATAGTTAAACAATTGCACAAAACCAAGTTTTTCACCTTCCTAACCATTTCCTATGACCTTGGGAATGTGCCTTAGAATTCCCACAATCGTGCGGATCAGTCACCTACAACCTTCAAACTACTTTCAAAACTTAACTCCTTTATACACCTTCAATACCCTTCACCATAGTTTATCAATTCCACTTCAATAATACCTTATTAATGCTTCAATACCTCATCAAATTCATGTCCAAACTAATTCAAAAATCATTCATTTAGCATCTAACAATTTGTGATCTTTCAGGTATCAACATTAAAAAAAAAAGCTATCAAACAAGTGTCATGTTCTAAACCTTAATGCATCATCAATTCAATACATATTCTATCTAATTCAAGCCTCAAATAATTCATATTATAGTATGAAATCAAGTTTACCATTCCCTTACCTTCTTAACTTCAGAGAATAACTCCAAAGAACTAGCTAATCTAACTCTTCCAAGCAATTAGGACACTTCCAAAATCAAGGTAGATGTAGGATGATCTTAACACTAAGATGATAATAACATAGAAGGTAGTATAAAGTAGCTTTTTTATGCAGTCTAATGCAAGAATTCTTAAGCGCTGATGACCCAAAATTAAGCAAAACTCTAGAAGTTGAGAGGAAGTGAGAGGTTTTGGTGTTGAGAAGCAAAAGATAGAGAGAAGGCAACAGAAACACCAAAATGAGCTGCAATGAATCTGCACTTGCCTAAACCTTGTGATGCAAGGTGTCCTTATTTTGAAAGGGAACATGTCTCTCATGAAAGTGTCCTACTTGTCCTTCAATGAAGCTATCTATATGTATTCATGTGTGGCTACCAAATGTCACCAAGATATTAGGCCATTTGTCCTCATTTGTTATTTCCACTTGTCAATTTATTAACCATGTCATTTGTTAATGCCTTAGCTATGTCAAATGTCACTAACTTATATGCTTAGTCATTCTAATTTTTCATGTACCAACTTTACTTGCCACTTGACAATTATACTAATCCAAATGTACATTTTAATACCTCAATTCTCTAATGGTGTTAATTAATTCCAATTCACCAAGTACAATCCATTAAACCAAAATTCAAGTCATATGCAATTCTCAATCATATCACAATTTTTAACACCTAACATACATGTACTTTCATAAACATGTAACATTACAACTAGGGTACAATTTGGGGCCTTACATTTATGATATATAATCTTACACTTAAGCATCTTTGGTTATCGATAATAAATGTTGTATGGAATTGAATTTCATGTTATAATGTTATTAGGAAGACATAAACCAAGTTTTATAAAAAAGATATGGATAAATCTTACCAAGTTTTGATTTCTTACATATTATTTTGAAGAATATGAGAAATATTGTCAAAGGTTTTGCATAATAGCATTAATGCTTGTATAGCTACTTGTGTATATGTATTCTCTTTGAAGTGTATGTCTTAACAATATTGTGCTTTATAAATTATAATTAAGAAAATGATTTAGATGTTGAATTTTTTTCTATTTGTTGTTTTTCTTCTCTATACTATAGAACAAACATTATTGGTGTTTTTTTGTTTTATGAGAAGTAAATAATATAATGATATTTGACTCAAATCATGCTAAGGATGGTGTTAAGTCTAACCTCAGTGGAGAACTTATGGGTTACAACTTAATGTTTATATAGTTTCTGACAGTATATGATGCCATTGTATTATGGCTAATGTAAAGAAATATTAGTTCATGCTATTAGGCACTTATTTTATGGCAAGTGATGGTGTAATTTAGTCTGTAATGCAATGTTACAGTTTTATGGTCCATATTTCCTATCATTTATCTAGGAGAATTCCTGAGGCAAAAGAATAAATAAGAACTGTATTAGTTATATCTTGTTATTTCTAATTTCTATTAACTTTGCTTGTTTTCATATCTTGATTTTGGTTACAAATTCTTATGTTTCGATCTAAATAAGAGATAAATTGAGTGAAAATAGTGTGAATTTTGCATGCATGTTAATTGGATTATTTTGTGAATTTTGCATGAAAAATGAAATTTCATGTAAATTTTGCATGAAAAAACAAAAAACAAAAAACATAAAGAAAAGTGGTGACTAAACTTGTCACCACCGTGACACTTAAGTCACAGTGATGACCATCCCTTACGAGGTGACAAACATAATCACCCTGTGAATACTCCTTTTCAATCACTTTAAGTCTGATACATGATAGTTGTAGGGGTGACAACTCGAAATCTTGAACCAAGAGTCATACTACAAATAGAAAGAGAATAAAGGGTGGCGGTAGATTGATTCTATCGTTACCCACCCCATATACGTATTTAGGAACATTGGGGGGACATAAAACAGATAGAGAAAAAGAAGGTTGAGTAGAGAGGAGAGAAAGTAGAGACCAGTTGGGTAAGGAGAAGGAGAAGAATATCAGAGAGGTAGGAGCACCGTGAGTAATCGAGCATCTGAGTGAGAACCAAGTAGAAGCAGAAGGCGAGAGCCAATGCTTAAGAGTGGCAGGAGATCACCACAACTCCCTCATTTGAACTCTTGTTTGCTCATTTTGTTTATTATTTCTCTATTTTGTACTAAACTTGCTGTTTTGTTAGTTGATAGACTCATACTCTATTATCTTTTGATAGTTCATTTGGTTATTTACTTAGCTTATTACTTAAACACTTATCTTATATTGATATAGATGGGTTGATCTCTTTTTCTTGAGATCAATGTAGCTATTTTAGTTAAATATGCATGATTAAGGGAATGTGTTATTGTCTTATATTTGTTATAGTTTTTTAATTGAAAGGATGTAGTAGCATGACCAAACTTTGCATCATTTTGGTATTAAACAAAGGATCAAGACAAGAACGAGAAACTATAGACCCTAAGGTTAAAAACTAGAAATATATTAACTTAATTGGTCATTAGTAGTCAAGTTTCCTTAATTAATTCAGATGATAACTTTTTGAATACAAAAGTTAGACTTAGTTTATTATTCGAGTTAATTTGAGAACCCAACTGTTAATTTTAGTAAGATAATTATCCAATCATTTTTCCTTAGTCATGCATAGGAGATTAAATTAGTGAAATTAATTATTAAGAGTTTCCCACTTCGATTAGTTTATTCATTTTTGCGTTTAGTTGAATCATTTACTTTTCGGTTTAATTTTGTGATTTTCTTTAAATCTTCACTCAAAAAATCGGGATAGAATGTTTACGATTGCAGTTGTTTTTATTTTTGTTTAAAATTAATTTAAGTGAACCAATTTCACCTCTGTGGGAGACGATCTTGGGTAATCAACTACAACTACCTCGTATACTTATGTGTAGGATAGCCTAGGTATTTTTAGAACTTATTTGGTCACAACATATCTCAATTTGAATGAAGTATTGGTTTTTTCGATTGCATAAAGTTATCAAGTTGACTTAAAGGAAGTGGCTAACATTTTGACTCCTTTGTCCATTATTAAACATAATAACATCTTATGTGCTTAGGATATTCATTAATGTTATTGTTAAGATTTTTTCAGATATCTTATTAATTAATTTTGTGCTTTATTTGTAATTGGACATAGTTGGATATATTTGGAACTTCATTATAATAAGAATGTGGATTCTTGAAGATAAGATGGTATGAAGGATAAAATCATAGTGAAGATAGGATTTATTTAGGATAAAATCACCATATCTTAATAAGGATAATGGGTAGATATTTTTGGTGATTTTATTTTGTGATTGTGGTTATCTAAGGTGGATTTTTTAGTGATAATATCCATCTTAGGCAGTTATGTTTTTTATGGGGTGTGTGTGAATTTTCTGATGAGTTATGTCATTGTTTTTAAGTGAAAAATACGGCCAATACAGGTGTTTTGTTGCAACTGTGTTTTCTCCATAGTGAGTGAATTTTTGGACATCTCAATTCTTGTTTTTGCGGGTGGGAAATTGGTTGAAAATTAATCAATTTGTATAGCTATGTTTCTTTGTTTTTGTGCGAGTAATTACATACTCTATTGATTTATTCTTGGCAGTTGCATTTTTGTATATATGGGTGAATAATTGGACTGTTGCTCCATCATTTTTTTAGAGGGAAAAATATGCAGTATTTTTGCAAATTGTGCAGCTGTGTTTTTAGCATGTTTCAGTGATAAAATATGTTTGTTCTGTGTTGCTGCACTTTTGTTGGTATGCTTCAGTGATTTATTATGATGTTGGCAATCTATGTTGTGTGAGATATTATGATTTTAGCAGCTATGTTTCAGGTGCTTATGAGATCAATTATATACTTGATTGAAGATTGATGGGGTTGCTGTGCGTGTGGGCTCTAGATAATTGATTACAAGGTTTTGTTTATGAAAAACATGCAATCCATCTATTGATTTGAGCAACTGCATTTTTAGTATTCCTTGGTGATTAATTATATGTTCTTATGATGGTTTTTATGGTTGCTGTCTATGGGTCATTGATCAATTACATGATTTATTGATGTTTCTTAGATGTTATGTGTAAGGGTATTCACAGATTAACTAGAAGGTTCACAACAGATATTTATTGGACGACTTCTCATGATTTTGAGTTGATGACGCTGCACATATAGGGGAGTGTCTTTTGACTTAAGTGTTTCTTTGATTATGTTATTATTGTTTTCAATCACTTGAGATTATAGTTTCATATTGATTAGCTTTCATTGTTACAAAAATCCTTTACTATTAAAAATTTTCAAAAAAATCCTTTATTAAGGTTAGCAAAAGATGGTCGTGTTATTGGGAGTGATTTACTTTCATAAGTTGTGACAATGAGGGATAGTGTCAAGGGTAGGGTAAGTCAGTTTTGTAATGCCTTGGGTAAAACTATTATTGTTCTTTGGTGAAAGTAAGTAAGTTGGGTGAAGGCCCTGAAGACAAAGACAAGGTGTGCTGAGCTATGATATCAAATTTTGGACGTTGATTTGTTTATTTTGCATTCAATTTGTTTGTTTTCGTTTGTGCTAGAAAATTTGTAATATAGCCACTCAATTCATAGGGGCTCTAACTTTCATTTGGTACAAAATCCTTTTCATTAAGATGAGTATCTTCATTACTATCATTCAAAGTTATTACTCCAAATCACATGTCCATACTTTCCCATCTAAGATTTCTTCCAAGTTGCTCTTGTCTATGAAACGTGGCTCTTTAGATACTCAATTTGCTAAAAGATCAATATTGTTAGACCCCGATCTTTTAGTGGAATTTAGAAATATTAAATGAAATTAAATGGGTGTTTTTGAGTATGTGTTGTGGGTGTTTTAGAGTTAAATGAAATTGATGTGAAAAGAAGTGGATTTTGGTTTTTGATGACTTGAAAATTTTGAATAAATTTGTGTGTATAAGGGTACCATGACAATTATAGTGAATAAATTGATTTGAATGGAAGTTGAAAAGCAAGAAATAAATAGTGAAAGTGTGAGATTTTGGAGAATTGTAAGTCTAAAATTTTTGGGATGAATAGTAACAGAGAGTTAACTGTTTGATGTAAAATCTTTGTGAATTCTTTTGGGTTGATTGACGCAGAATTTGATAAAATAATCTTCATGAAGTTGTAGCTTCTGTTGATAGTTTTCTATCGCTATAAAGTATGAAGTGTTTTGATATCGGTATTGAAAGTTATGATCTTTCGAATTTAAGTTATTTTGCTTTGTGTTTGGAAAATTCTCATAAGTGTAGATTTGTGTGTACTGTGTTTTGAGGAAAATTCTGGACTGGATGTGGTTTGAATTGGATTAAGTGGTCTACATGAAATTTATAGAGAATTTGTATAGCTTTTAAATGATGTAAAATATGCTACTTGTGGATGTGAGAATTGAAAGATATGGAATTTTGAAGATTGGATATGGTATAGGACGACAAATTTCTGGGTAGAAACTTTAGTTGAAAAATTGGCCTAGTTAGAAGTTGAAATTGCTTTGAAGTTCTTCATGAAAGTTTTAGATTATGTTTTTATCTTTCCATTGATGTAAAGTATGGAAATTTTGGACCATGGAATGTGAAGTTATAATTTCTAGAAGTTTCTATTACTGTTTAGGATGATCATTAGTGGACAGAAATTTTGAAGTAGTTTTTGACTCCCTTAGAGGCCAAATTGATTTTTTTGTCCTTCATGAAAGTTATAGGTTGCATTTTGATCTTTTCATTGATATAAAGTATGACATTTTTGAATCTTGGAACTGAAAGATAGAAATTTTAGAAGTTATATTACTACTTAGGGTAACATACATTAGACAAAAATTTGAGTGAAATTTGGACTCCTTTAGAGGCCAACTTGGTTTTTAAGTTCTATGGAAGTTGTAGAGCTTCCTTTCAGCTTTTTATTGATATCAAATTTGTAAAATTTGAAATTTTCAGTCAGAAGTTATGATTTTTGGAAATTGGGTAAAAAAAAGGGAAGAAAGTCGCCGCGTCGCGAGTGCAACACGGTCGCCTCGCGACAGGCCCAACCCAGGGCGACCCGACCGATCTGACCTGACCCGAGCCCTTTCCCATTTTTTTGCTTGTATCTTTTTTGTTCAACATCCGATTGACTTGATTTTTAAAGTGTTGGATTGTGAAGACATCCCTCTACCTCTTCATGGAAAATTTGGGAATTTTTTAGATTAAATTGAGGAAGTTTGGTTGAATCAAAATGAGTTGGAAAATTTTCTGAACATGGTTCAGTATTTTGGTAAATTCTAAATCTGTAGAGATCCAATTGAGTTGATTGTTGTTTCTAAATAAACTAGAGACATGGAATTACAAGTTATCTGAAGGGACTGAATTTTAATTCGGATTCTAGGACCTTCAATTTCTTAATTGAAGTTGGGTTTAATATTCAGTATTAGATTAGTAGGAGCTGAAAGTATTTTGGTCATAACTTTTACTCTAGTCATCCAAATGAGGTGATTCTTGATTTGGATTGAACTAGAGAGATAGGGCTAAAAATGTTCGAATGGAATTGAGTTTCAATTTAGTCTTTAAGACTATCAATTTTTGGATGGAAGCAAATCGTCGGAAAATATTTTAGCATAAGAATAGTCCGAAAATGTTTGGAGTATAGCTTTTGGAGTATTAAACTAAATTGAATGATTTTGGTGTCATTATAAAATTGAGATTATAAGGAACATTTCTTTAGAAGGAAATTTTAGCAAATTCCTTCAATTTGATGACTAGAAAAATGTCCTAAGTTAATCATGATTTAATGATATTTTGATACTTTGATTTATTTTATGATTTTGAGAAATTAATTAGCATTTTAATTTGACTAAGATCATATGGCATAGGTTGATTTGATTAAATGGAATTAAAGTTTTAAAAATACATGAGGGGCAAAATTGGAAGAATACTTAAACTTTTAAGTTACAAAGCTTATAAGGAAAAGCAAATGAGTCATTACTCATTCATTAATGGCAAGTTCGTTAATTAAGAGTGTGGGCTTTCGTATAAAAAGAAGAGAAGCACGAAATTGAAGGAAAGAAAGGAAGAAAAGAAAGAAGAAAGAAGAGAGAAGAGTGAGAGCTTTCGGTGGAGAAAAGGGGAAAGAAGAAAAGAGATGCTAGGGTTTCGATTTTGTTAGATTTCAAGAGTGATTTTAAGTTGATTCAAGAAGGAAAAAGGTGGAAGAAGATGAGAGCTCCCATATGAGCTACGAAATTCCTCTTTTGGTGAAGAATTAAGATAAGAGAAAATTTTGAGTTGTTAGATTTTGAAAGAATTTTGGTTTAGATAGCTTGAGAATTGTATGGGATTAAGTTTACTAAGCTCAATTTTGGTGATTATATGTTATTAATTGCTCAATTTTGGAATTCCTTTTGAATTAGGGATTTTTACAATTTATGAAGGAAGTTAAGAAAAGGCAAGAGTTGAGGCATTGGACAAGTAATTAAGCATGGATATGATGTGGGTATCGTGTTTATGATTTGAATTATAAACCAATGAAATATTTTCGAAAAAAATCAAGAAAGCAAAATGTTTACAAATTATTATTTTCGAATTATTAAATTCATTGTTTTCACATGATTTAAATAATTTGATTATGGTGCTAAAAGTGCTGCATTCTTGGGTTTTGAATGACTGAGATGTTGTATGTGAATTTGAATTTGGTTGAATTGTGAATGAAATGTGTTCGATATGACAAGCGTGTGAAAACTCAGTTTTAGAAATGTGCCTTCGGACAAATCTATTTTCAAGTGTGAAAATATGTTATGTGGGTTTAGTTAGGTCCCATAAGTTGTCAAGTGTACTTGTCAAAGGCTTCACCCGTCTGCCCATTAGTGGCATTAGGGCTCCGTTAAGGACTCCCATAAGTTTACGGCTACACAGGACCGCTACGCGGGAATGTGTAGTACGTTCTGTTTACGGCTACACAGGACCGCTATGCAGGAATGTGTAGTACGTCTTGTTTTCTGGACCGACCCAAACCAATTTCTGATGTGTTATGTGATTATGTTGTGTTATAAGTTTAATGCATAAATGATTTGAAATTGTTTGTGAATTTTTGAAAAATTGAGATTTTGGAGAAATAAGCATTTAATCGTTTCAACCGTGAAATTTTATGAAATGACAATGAGTTTTGAAAATAGTTTTTGCTTATTTTTTTTGTTATAAACATATTATCTACTAGCTGTAAAGCTCACCCCCCTTTCATCCCCATCTCCAGGTATCAAGAAGAAGATCGGATGAAAGAAAGTCAAGACGTCCGTTCGTTATGTACATGATTGGCTTTTAAGTTAATTTTGTTGTAAGATTTAGATCTTAGACATGTTGAGAATTTTTGGGACTTTTATATCCTGTGTATTTTGGAGTTGTATCTTTGTATTTGGATCCAGATTATGAGATTGATATTGTATTGGGGCTTGAGAATGCCATTGAAGTTTGTAATGCATTTATTTTGGAATATGAATAATGAGTTATGGATTTTACGTATGGAATTGGGATATACATTTGTGTATGGATATGACATATATAATACGATTTGATTGTGTTTGGATTCCAGACAGAAGGTCCGATGATTTTGATGAATGAGAATTATCGAATTGCTATGGGTTTATAAATGTGTTTGATTGTGTTGAGATTCCGGACAAGAGGTCCGATGATTGTGATGATTGATTTGAAATATAGAAGTGCTCATTGTGTATGCATTGATGGTTATGATTCGCATATGAAGCATAAAATGAATTGAGGTTATGGAATTGATGGTTTCCAAATGGGGAAATTGAATTGTTTTGAATGAAAAAAAAAATACCGATTTGGATTTGGGTTTAGACCCAATTGTCTAAGCGGATTGAGGTAGATTGGATCGTCTTTATAGTTTTTCAACGCGTTTGTTTATTTTCTTTTAAAGTATGCGTTTTCGGATGTCAGATTTTGACCTTAAGTTTGATTGCAGCCTTTCGATTCTTTTGGTTCCGCATGCGCTTTCGATTCCTTCGCTTTTTGATCCGATTTGATTTTTTTGGTTTTCGCTCACTTTAACTTTCACTTTTGATTCTGTCCGTTCATTCGTTTTACCGTTTGGCCCACTTTTACTTTATGATCCGTTCTTTCGTTTCCGCCTCTTTGTTTTTCGATTTATATTTTTGAGGTTGTGTTCTGGAAATGGGTCCCAATAGATAAATTGTTTTGTGAAACCAGAGGTGTTGAAACTAACTAAGGATCTTGCAATGGCAATTGAAATGAAGAAGAGAAGAAGAGTGAAGATTAAGCTGAAGCCTTCAAGGATTCTCAGAAAACTCGAGTTGATGATCTTGGGGATAATTCAGGAGACCATGCATCCAAGAAACAAAATTCTGAAGATTGAAGATCAAGAAATAGAAGGAGCTGAAGGAACTTGAAGGAAGTTGAAGCAGCTGTGAAGTTTTTAGGTTGTTCTTAACAAGAAAATAGAAATGCAAAGCAGGAAAACCAGAAAGCTTGGAAATTTTTGAAACAGAGTTTAATGAAGGATTAAATCAGTTCAATCGAAGTCATTAGAGTTAAAACAAAGTATGGATGGCCGGTAAAACAACATACTCTTCATATTCTCATTTGTTGTCAACAGGATTTGTAGTTGTCAAGATTTTATTTTTTGAAGTTGTTAGCTGTGAAGATGTCGGGTATTGTTATATTAAAGACAAAATGTTCATTGTTGTGTTTTGTCAAATGAGGAAATGCTATACTGATCTAGTTTTTTTTACTCATCAGTTTATGCTTTTATTTTTCAGTTCATCTTAGAAGATTGTATCATAATGCTGAGAGCTGATACAAAAACTCGTCTTCATTTTTGTTAAGCTTGTAAGAACAATACAAAAAGTTCATCAATACAAGTTGCAAGTTACAAGTTCTGTTTAGTTTTTCATTTTATTCATGTTTTGTTCCTTCTGTTTTCATCTTTTAGAACCAAATCAATTTCGAAGAGTGAGTAGCTAAGGTAGAAATTACCAACTTAGAAGTAGTAGGATAAAGATACCAAGTATGACAGCCCATGCAAACGACCCACTCCAAGATGTTGTAGCCGCAAAGAAATCAGTCAAAATTTATCACTCACCTATGACAAACCCAAACAAGACAAAGACCAAACCTAAATAAGGCAAGGAATAAATCACACAACAACCATAAAAAATCTACAGTTCACTAGCACTTTCCTTCAGCGTACGACAACACCTTCCAAAACAATGACTCATGCACACCACAACACAATTTCAGCTATCTTCTAAAAAAATATGCTACTTTGGATAGTCATTATCCCCAAAATAAGTTATTTATTAAATCCTATCTTGAAAGAGTCTCACATAAACACAACTAGGTCCAATTATCAAATAATGTCCAAAATTAAATAATAAGATATAATCACATATATCTTAATAATCTCCTCATTTTTGACATTATTTGTCACATATTTGAAACTCTCCCTTAATGAAATAATTGGACATATAATCTACATGAGAAAAGAACTCTCCCTTAATCCAACATCAAGTTCCAAAGAAAATTCATCAAATTCTTCAAGTTCAAGAAACATTTAAAGAAACAATAATGAACAATCTTCCAATCATCCAAATTTCACCCTTTGGAACAAAAAGATGCCAAAAAACAACATTAATAGTCACCAAGATACCTTAAAATTTTCTCCTAAATTGAATAGTCACCAAAAACAATATGATATCTCCCCCTTGAAACAAAACAATACCAAAATGAAGAATTTCTCAAAATGCGATCAATTTTAGTGAATAAAGAAGCATAAAAATTAGTAGTAGGTGCAGCGGAAGAATCATGGGCTCGCAGTACAATAACAGAAAGTCAAGATGACAATTTACTACCAATTAATACATATGCCAACATATCATTGCTCACTTCAATTACATCCTCATAAGACTGATCAAATTTATAAGCCTCATCATCAAACATAGTTTCATGTACACATCAATCAACTGAACCTTAGAAACTCATAAATAAGAACTCAGAATACCTAAATGATAACTCTTTTAAATATCTTTTTTCATTTTTTGTTTTTAATAAATAACATCAAACTATACTTCAAAAATGCAAGCACACAATCCCTGTGCCCCTAGAAGAAATTCAAGCCTAAGCTTATTCCTCATCACATTATCTCGATCATCAACTGTCTGGTTGATTTCTTCACCTGAAGTAACTGATTTATCCTCAGTCTGAACAGTTTCTTCAAAAGCAGTAACTAACTATGAATCTGGACAATTTCTTATTTTTCTGTCACTATGCCTTTGTGCTTGTACTTGACCTTTTCTAAACCAAGACTACTTCAGTAACATGAGTTGCTACTAGAAATTTAATGAAGAGTGTCTAGATTTTCAGTTTTGACCCCTTTGAAACATCATTTGTAACAACTTGTAACATTTCGGTCTTATGTGTCTTACTACTCCACAAAAGTGACATATAGGTATAAACCTCCGATTTTTCTTTTGAGATTTCTTCTTAGACAAATTTGTTCACACCGATTTTCTCATCATTCAACTTGGAACATTTACCTCTATAGCTAATGCCTAAAAGGTCTCCTTTAGTCTTACTGATTTCTAACAACTTTTCTAGGATTTCGGTACCTCCATTTAGCATTCTCATTCCCTTTTCCGTGCTGACCAGCTTCAACTTTGTTTTATTAAGCTCATCTATTGTAGATAACAACTTCTTCTCAAGGTCTTGAATGGTGTTCTTCATGGTAGAGTTTTCCTCCTTCAACTTCTCATTTTTGTTACATGTTTGGACTCATTTAACATACATTAACTCATAGGCTTCATAAATATCTTCCTTTTTATCATCTGAAGTACTATCATAATTTGAGATTGAGCTTTGAGCTAATTTGTCTGCATTTTTCCCAAAATTTTCTGATTTACTCACGTTTTGACCATCGATTACTTCCTTCTTGATTGCTGTAAAGCAAGTCAATGTATTTTTGCTATATAAAGCATCTAATGCAACACTATTCACAACTTCTTCTTCACTACCATACTCACTTTCGGATTCATTCTCACTCCAAATGCTTGTATAGGACTTCCCTTTTCTCTTCTTCACGGTGTTAACACATTCCACTTGCACATTTTCGAAGCCTTGACACTCATGATATTGAATTTTCTTCATTTTTCTTTCATCCTTTTGAGTTTTTCTTTTTTGTCTGAAATTAGTATTTGATGAGCTCACACCGTTTTGCCTAAAATCGGATCTATCCTTCTTCACTTTCTTGAACCACTTACTGAAATTTCTTTTCAATAACTCCATATCCTTATTCTCATCGGATTCATCTTCGAAGTCATTCACGACTTTACCAATCTCAGCTTGCAATGCCAATCCTTTACTCTTCTCTCAATTATCCCTCAACAAATTCATCTCAAAGTTAGTCAGAATCCTAATTACCTTATCCAAAGACAATTCAGTGATATCATGAGCTTCTTTGATGGCTGCAATTTTTGGTATGAACCTTAGAAGTAACGATTTCAATGTCTTCTTAACTAGTTTCAGGTTAGATTACTTCTTTCCGAGTTGATGTGCTTAGTTTGCTATATCACGTAGTCTCTCATGGAAGTCTCCAATGGTTTCACTCTCATCCATCTTTAGCTCTTCAAATCTTAGATGCATCTTTAAGCACTACATCTCCCTTTTCATTAGTTGTCACAGGATGTGTCCAGTCATTTAAAACTGAGTTCCATGCTTTTGGTCCTTGTGCCTGAATGAATACTATCATCTGTGATTTCCATATAGGATAATTTGAACCATTTAACAACGGTAGCCTGATGATTGATGCCCCTTCTTTTATAGCCATAATTACGAAACAAGGATCTGCACCAACTTGTTGTACCAAGTTCTGATTCGATCACCTTGCTCTGATACCAATTAAAAAAATCATAGGGTTGTAGTAGTTTTGCAAAAATCTTTGATTTATCACAGTCGTTTCTAGCATAATCAAAAACCAGAAATCAACACCGAAATTTGGTAACGCAGTTTGACACACCTTACCTATGTCTACGGAGCCCTTACCCAGCTTAATTCTTTCATTAACGACAATAGTTTTATACAAGGCTTTACGGAGCTGATACTACTCAACCCTTGACATTATCACGCATCCTCACTACCGGTGAAAGAATTTCACACCCAATAGTATGACAGCCTTGTACTAACCTCAACAGAGGATTTTTATCAACAATCTTATAACGAAAGAACACTAAATAAATAACTCAAGTGGTTAAACAAACTTTAAACATAAATGAAAACCCTTAAGAAAGAACAGAAAAAACAACTCCCTTATAGATTTGGTTCTACTGAAATAGGTGGGATGACCCTCGCAAATACTAGTATTAATTCACAACAGCAGGATGAAGACATCAAGTATGACAACCTAAGCAAAGGACCCACTCCAAGATGTTGTAGCTGCAAAAAAATCAATCAAAAATTATTATTTACTGAGACAAACCTAGACAAGACAAAGACCAAACCAAAACAAGGCGAGGAAGAAATCACACAACAACCATTACAAAATCTGCAGTTCACTAACCCTTTCCTTCAACCTACGACAACACCTTCCAAAACGATGACTCACGCAAACCACAACACACTTTCAGCTATCTCCCAAAAAAATATGCTACTTTGGATAGTCATTATCTCCAAAATAAGTTATTCATTAAATCTTATCATGAAAGAGTCTTACGTAAACATAACTAGGTCCAATTATCAAATAATGTCCAAAATTAAATAATAAGATATAATCACATATATCTTAACAAAACCTACACATTGAAACAAGGTTTAGAATCGGACAAAACCAAGCATTCTCTCATGGTGCTAGGATTCACCAACATGCTTGGATTTTGTTGCACGTTTTTGGTGAGAGAGACAAAAGGGTTGTCTTTAGTTGAGTCAAAATTAAACTCATATTTTTAAATTTCAAGTGGATTGTTATTTCTATAAAATTTAAAAAATTAGTCAATAAATTAATTTTTTAAAAAAATTAATAATAATTTTTTATATAAAAAGTTAAACATTATTAAATTTATTATTTTTTATTTACATATTCGTGAGTGTTGTATATAGGAATAGCAAAGTAATTGGATCTCAATAGCAAAATAATTGGGTTTCAATAGTTTGGTTCAATTTTGACCAATTTGCTAGAATAGGAAAATAGCCGCTCCAATTTGGTTAGAAACATTTGGTTCTAATTTTGTTTTTCTATTATGATTTTTAGTTTTTATTTTTAGTTATATTTTTATCACTGATAATAATTAAATATTAGATAAAACTTAAAGATAAATTGTTTTTAATTAATTAAATTTATTATAATTTCTTT
>JANITW010139491.1:0-12632 GCA_027564335.1 Erythroxylum williamsii | reverse complement strand
TGTCCTATCAAATTGTTACGAGATAAGTTCAACATCTTCATACCTTCTTTGTTTCCAATTTCAAAAGGGATTGAACACGACAAGTTATTACTGGAGAGATCTAATCCAATGAAACCAATGTCATATATACGTTCCATGACGTACTGGTAGGTGTTTCCTTTTTCTACCAATTCAAGAAATTCATTATAGTAAGGGATATAGCCATACTCAGTAGGAGTTTTGAAAGTATCGTTTTTGAGTGAGAGAGTGTCAAACCTATTATGGGAAAGATCAACAAACTTCAATTCATTCATCAACTTCCATAGATAAATAGGTATTTCACCTTCCAAATTGTTATGATTTAGTAGCACAAACATCAACCCCCACAAATTCTTGATTGAGTTTGGTATGCTACCAGTTAAGCAATTATGGCTCAGATCTAGCATGGCCACACTAGAGTTAGGAAGTGTATCGGGAAAAGGTCCTTCAAGTTTGTTATGGGATAAATAGATGTATGCGGCTTGTGGAGGTATGAAAATTGATGGTAGGCTTCCAAAAAGGCTATTATTTGACAAATCCAACAATAAAAGAGAAGACATATTCCCAATCAACTCCGGTATCTTACCAGATAAGCTATTGGAACTCAAGTCTAAAAATTGCAAGAGAGAACAGTTAGACAGGCTATTCGGAATCTTTTCGATGAAATCATTTCTTTGCAAGTGTAAACGATATAGCATTGGCAAATACCTTCCAATCTCTCTAGGAATGTGGCCATGAAATAGATTGTTGGAAATTTCCAAGATGTCCAACTTTGGGTGAGGATGAATTGGTAAATGCAATGTTCCTGAAAGAGAACAACTGCCTAAATAAAGACTTCCCAAATTCGTATTGTTGTCTAGTAACCAACTTGGAAACCCAGCTCCCCTCATTTGAATATTAGAAAGATCGAGAGTTCTCAGATCATACTGATGGTGTAGAAATCTTGGAAATGAAACCCCTCCTTTTCCATATGTAGAGGACAACACAAGTTCTTGTAGCTGAAACTTAGGAGTCAAATTATTATCAACCCCACCACTTTTTGTGTACATCTCGTTCACATCAGCATATAAATGCTTGAGTTTAGAATGATTGAGAAATGGAGAGAGTGATATTGGAATTTGAAACTGATTATCATAAATAGATAGATACTCAATAGATGTAAGACTCTTCAAGGGAGATGCAGATATATTTCCAATGAAGTGATTGGAGGATAGGTCCAAATACTGAAGAAGTGTCAAATTCGCCAAATAAGAAGGCAAGGTGCCAATAAGATTATTGCCTCCTAGATCAAGCCTTCGAAGATTCTTCAACTTGCATAATTCTAAAAATAAATTGAGAGAACATTAGAGAGTAGAGAGAAAAATAATAATTCCTCAAAATTTAAATTAATTCATAAAATGGGTACCATCAATGCTGTCCGTGAGTTCACAACTACTCAATAGTAAACTTTCAAGTGAAGTAATATTTGCAACGGAGTTGAGGAAACCTACAAAAATCACACAACAAAAATATAATATAGTCAATTATTAATTATTTTAAGGATTTTTTTAAAATAACATGTTTATAAGTCATTAATTACGATTTTAAGTACTTCTAAACATTACATATATATTTTGCAACTTTAAATGATAATTCAACTAATTATTAACAAATTAAAGCAAAAATTACTCATTTATTTGATACAACAACGGTTGCTACTTACTTTGATTGTTGAGTGTCTCATATTGGATACTCCCCAGGGACAAGAGCCTTAGAGATCGAAGTGTTCCAAGCGATAGGATGAAGTTTTCGTCCATGTCAGAATCATCCAAAAACAACTCTTCCAATTTATTTAGAACATCTTAAATTGCATAATAAATTTCAAGACAAAAAGAAAAATAATTTAACAACTGCATAATAATAAATGGGTAATAACAAGTAAATGTTTAACCATAAACATTAGTTACCTTGTGGGAATAGTACCCCTTTGAAATTATTATCTTCCAAATTAAGAGATTTAAGGTTTTTGAATGCTTTTAATGATTGTAGTTCAAAGCTGCTTCCGTTACAAACCCCATAGGAAAGCCGAAGGATGCTTATGTTGCTTGAATTTTGGATATCTATCACCAATAAATAAACAACGTAACATAGACAAAGTATTATTCTCGTAAACTTAGCATCAACATGCCCAACATACTGATGTTTTAACCATTGAAAATTAGTTTTAATCTACCAGTTCTTTGGTATAGTTGTTTTGTTTCTCTTATCATTCTTTGTATTGGATTTCCATTGCCGAAATCAAGTTTACTCTTGTAATTCCCTTGACTTTTGTAATATATATTTTTAAATTTTTTGAAAAATATAATAAAGAGTAAAATCTAAAGAATTGAAAATAAAATTAATAAAAAATATTCAAATTTTATCTAAATTTATACCTTCAGAAGAAACAAACTTCTCAATATTGTTATTGCTCAAGTCTAACATCTCCAAGTTGGTTATTTTCACCAAATCTGGTGAATCATAAAAAGAAGTTATTAAATATATATCATAATAATTATGCATTATAATTTAATTTTTATAAATTATGCATTACCAAATAAAAACTAGTTTCTTATTTGCAATTAATAACATGATAAAATATAAATTAATAATCTATAAGAAAAGGAAAAAGAAATATGTACCTTTCATATAAATTGACCCATTCAATTTATTTATACCTAATGACAAATTTTTGAGGGAATGAAATCCTTGAAACATTGATAAAACATTATTAATCAATCCATTGTCATCCAAATAAAGAGCCTCCAAATTGCTCAATCTTTGCAATCTTTCAAAGCCTGCAGTACTTACATGTTAGAACTTGCTTAATAAAACAAATTAAGATGAATTAAATTGGCAAGACATGATGACAATCCGTCCAATATATATATAAGAGAGTAAATAAGAACAACCTTCATTCTCTACGCAGCAAACAATGTTGTTGATGCTTAAATCAAGATATCTGAGTTGTTGGAAAGGAAGGAAAACTGAGGCATTAAAGTTCCATTCTCCTAAACTAACATCTCTAGAAAACAAAAGATTTAGCTCATGGATACGCCCTGTTGTATCGTTGCATACAACTCCCTTCCATTCACAACAGTTGATATTCATATCCCATGAAGGCCAAGATGTGCCGTTTGGGTAATTGAAGGAATGTTGGAGCTGCAAAAGAGCAGCTCTCTCCTCCTCCAAACAACCATGGGAGCTCCACCACCATTAATAATACTATCATAATAATCACTTCTTTTTGTAACCTCATATGGTATTCTGCTCTCGCCATTTCTACTGATCGAATAGTGCTAGCTCTTGTTGCTTATTGAGCAAATGATGAAGTGCCATAAGCATTTTATAGCACCATACTAATTATGACGGTGACCCACCTTATGTGGAAGTTTTTGAAGACCAAGAAAAAAGGGGATGCATACATAAAGTCTTATAACTTCAATTAAGTCAGGGTAGAAATTTCAAAAACGTGTATAAGACGATCCATTTTTTTCTTGCTGCTATGATGGTGACCCACCTTATGTGGAAATTTTTGAACAAATTATCCAAATTTGTAAGTTGCAGTGTCTTGTTTAGAAATTGAGGCTCTGATAGTAAACAGTTGCATGTATGTTTGGCGAAGACGAGACTTTATGAGCAATAATTCATCCTAACATGACCAATAATTTTCTTGTGACGGACAGTTACAAAGGCGGTAACTGAATAATTTGTAAACTAAATTATTCGAAAATTTAATAACTTAAAATTAAGTGATGAATTCGATCTGATCTAACCAACATTTATCATATTTCCATTCTCAAACTGTTATCTTCCTTCACTTGCTGGCAATGTCATTTATCATTATACCATACCAATGCATGTTCATTTATTTAGAACCCCACACAGTTCATTGCTTGGCGTTTTCTATTTGTTGGCGAATTTAGGTCCTCAGCTTTTAAAAGCCAGAGGTCCCCAACTAACCTAAGAACTCGTTGATTCAAACCAATTCATCACCTACCTGTTGTCCTCATCAAAACCAACCATTCCCTAATGTTAGTAATGAGGAAATTTAAAGACGATTTTACAGATTAATTTTATAATTAATCAACACATTTGATTAACTCTAAAATTGCAACATATTAGATTCAATAATTGGATGAATAAATACTTGAAAATTATTGAACAATTGAATCTGTTATTGTTTTCTGTGAAGCGATGTGATAGAGATGTAAAGGATTGACTACTACTATTCTAAACCTTAATCGGTAAAAAAAAACACATACAGTTTTTAATGGGGCGATTCTATTTAAGGTCAACTAGTGGTAGGACCTCCTGTACATTGCAAAATATGGGTCAAGTCTACCCATCATAACAAGCCCATGAAGACAGGTCCAATGATATGTTAAAGAGAGAACTAACAAGCTCATTTATCTTAATATCAAATTAATCAGGATTTGTACAAAATTATGTTTATTATGTTAGTCTACAACATTAAATTATAAAATTCTATCAAGTAAGCTTACAACCATCACTCATTATCAGAAACTTGAAAAATACCCTAAAAGTTGCACTGACTAGGCCTTTAAAGGCGTGGTTATAGCCACTGCAATTCAGAAGCAGCAGTAAGCCAAATAACCATAGCTCCGAGTTATTGCGTGCACTCGACTGTTTACCTAATATGCGCTTAAAGTGTTAGCTGGCTTCGGATTCATACAGAAAAGTTACTAAATTCATCCACTTCATCTCCACTTTCACAAATTCAAATGGTCTTCTTGCTATGAAATGTAAACGTAGCAGGAGCTTTTAGGTGATGTTAGTAGGCTTAGTAGGAAATAAGGAGCTCCCTTAGATTATTGATCAGCTATATGGGTTTTTCCTTTCTTTTTTGGTTAATTTAATATTTCTCAGATTCCGCATCTTTTCCCAGCATGTTATTTCAATAATCAAGTGAATTCTGTTAATGTTTCTTGGAGTTTGTATGTTTGCCCTGCCTCCTTGGAGCCCTGATCAGACAGAACATCAATCTGCTCTGTTTTCTCTGACTTTTTATTGTTCTTTAGTTAGTAAGAGCCTTGAGATCTTCTGTACCCAATAACCCCTTGTGCCCTTTGCATCCAAGCTATCCATTGATTAGGTCCCAGCTAAGAGACCTGAATTTGAGTCGTTGAATGATGGAAAGTCTGGAAAATGACAACAACATTTCTCGGTAAAATTTCTTAGGTGGAGCAAAAATTATCTAATTCTGCAAGTTGCAGTGTTTTTCTTAGATATAGATGCTTTGACAGTGATCAGTTTGCGTGTATGTTTGGAGCAGACTTGACTTCGTTAGCAATAATTCATCCTTACAAATTTTCTCTGTAGTTAAATTTTAAAAAAAATCTTCTAATTTTAACTCTTTGTCTAAAGGTTGGTTTTGTCCAATTTTACACCAATCACAATTTTAACCCTAAAATTTAATATTTACGACTCTAATATTTATACAATGTTAATAATTTTATGACATCAACATCCAAATTACCCTTTCTCTACCATATCCACCGCCGCTCAAAATATATTCTTTCCCTCATCACTGTCACCAACCCCCTCCACCGCTGCCACCTTCCTCCTCGCTCACATCGTTTCCGGTGAAAATTTCCTTCCTACGCTTCCCTCACCCTCCTTCTTCCTCAATCTCCCGCCATCTGTGCCTACGAAGTTGACGCCACCGCCTCCTTCTCCACTTCCAGCACGATTTTGGGAGGCTCCCGTGAGAAGGCCGCCAGGTCAGGAAGTGGACTGGGTGAGTTCGGGATCTCCGCTTCTCACAGCTCCTTCAAGGCCAGCAGCGGTTCAAAAGGCAGTAAAGTTCAACGAGTGACTTTAGAAAAGAAAATTTATGGAATTAATGTCTTTACTCTTAATTAATATTATCAAATTTACATAATATCATTTTCCTAAAATAAATTGGTGGTTGGTCCAATTTTTGATGAATCACATAATTATATACAAAAATAAATTTGTGAATCTTGTCTATTCCAACTATATATTAATATATTTGTATTATGTTAAATCCTTATTGCATGAAACCAATAATTTATTTTTAAATAAAATTAACATAAAATTTGAGATGTAAATTTCTCCAAATTGTGACAAGGATGTATTGAAGAATTATATAACCATAATTCAAAATTTTTCTTATTTTTAAGAAAAAAAGTTAAAAGCAATTTAATTTAGTTGTGTACTTCTTAAATATATTACATAAAATACATAATATTAGTTTCTTTCAAAATTGATAAGTTATGAATGTATTATTAAATTGTATAATCATAGAATTATATTACCAATATAAACAAAATAAATATCTTGTTATATTATTAAAAATAACTTGATAAATATTTACAAAATTACAAAACCATCACAAAATTTAAACAAAAAATATATAAACTAATTATTCAATAATGTATTAATGGTTATGTAGTCCGGAGGACAAAAGGCAAACAAATCATAAACTAACAAAGAACTTATATGGAACAAAAGCAGTTGTCATTTTACAAGTTGCAGTGTTGAACAAGTTGGTACCATGACTTGGTAACGTCTTTTTTTATATATACATGTTCTGATACTGAGCTTTCTACCTGTGTGTTTGGATACTTCATAGACAATAATTCATCCCTACGTTATGGGACCATTACTCACTCCGAAGTGGTCCAACTGTGTTTGCTCTTCCAATAACCCAACTTGAATTCTTGAATCGTATTTCCGTGATCACTTTATTTGACTAGTTTTGGAGTAAATTTCATACTTTTTGAATAATAATTCGTCTTGTCATTGTCATTTAACATAAAAAATTTATGTGATGCTAAAGTTATCATTTTAATTGACTGACTTTGGAGTAGACTTAATACTTTTTGAATAATAATTCATCCTTTAGTTGTCATTTAGCGTCAGAAATTTCTGTGTGATGCTAAAGTTATCACTTTAGTTGATTGATTTTGGAGTAGACTTCATACTTCTTGAACAATAATTCATCCTATCATTGTCATTTAGCATCAAAAATTTCTATGATGCTAAAGTGAGCACTTTAGTTGACTAACTTTGTAAATGATGAATGAAAATTAAATCTATTAGAAGATACGAAAATCTCTCTTGTAATATCCTTTAACACGACGAAAAAATGCTCTATTCTAACTACACGATACTTATTGATCAACAAGATTTTAAAATTTTAAAAAGAGAAAGTGACAAAAAAATCAATTATTTTAGACTTTACTTTTGACCAATAATTTATATTATTAATCGATATAATTTTTAGTATCCTTTAACAAATTTATTTTTCGTTTATTGGTATTAGTCAATACTTTAGAAAAAAGAAAGTGAAAAAAATAAAATCAATTGTTACGGTATGTTTTAGGTATGACTATTGACTAATAATTTATAATCTTAATTGATGTAAATTTATCACAATATAAAACAAAAAATTTTGCATTAAAATTTTCTTTAATAAATTTTTATAAAACTTATATTTCCAATCATTAATTAAATATTTTGTTTTATATTAAAATTTAGGCAGAGAGAGTGACTTGATACTATCCTCTCTGCCTCTGTAGCCTGTATCTATAAAGGAAAATGTGAGAAGGAATAGAAGATCATCAACCAGGGGAGGATTGCATATGATACTATGCAATCCTCTCCTTCAACAAGTCTAGTGTAACATAATTCTTTGTTACCGTAATCCTATTCCAACTGAGGACGAACTGTTCCATTTAAATTTTTTATTAAAATTATTTGTTTAAAACTTCACTTTAAAAATAATGACGAAACAACTATAATAAGATTTAAAATTTCTTAATTTATAAATTGAGTTTAGTTATCTTATTAATAACATTTAATTAGTTCAAGCTTAATATTCATATTATATGTATTTCATCATTATTTTATAATTGACCTTTAAAAGAAAGGGTTTATTGGTAAATGAAAAAGTAGAATGATTTTTTATAATTTTAAAAATCAAGAAGTTTTTATAATATTTCTTAAATTATTGGAGATATCTGTGTTTTTACCCCTTAAATTTACATAACGAATTTACAATAAGCCGATGATAAATTACACCATTTCACAAGTTAGATGAACGTAAACCTTATTATAGGAGAGAGATTTTCTTGTCAAAATCCTCCGCTCCATTACACAAGTAAGGAGAAAATAAAAACGAGGATTTGTTAGAAAACAAATTTTATGCAATTAATATCTTAATTCTTTATTAATATTATTAATATTACATGATTTCATTTTTCCTAAAGTGGTCGATCAAAATTTTGATGGATCCCATAACTATATATAAAAATAAATTTGTGTATTCCTACCATATATTTATACATTTGTATTATGTTAAAATGCATGATGCAAAATCCTTATTGAATGAAATCAAAATTTTATTTTTAATTAAAACTAACATAAAATTTACGATGTAAATTTCACAAAAATTTGATAAGGATGCATTGAAGAATTATATAATCATTATTCAAATTTTCATGTTTTTCTAGAAAAAAAAATTCAAAGCAATTTAATTTAGATGCATACCACTTAAAAATGTTGAAGAATTTTATAATCATTATCAGTTTCTTAAATTTTGATAAATTATGAATGGATTATTAAATTGTATAATCTTAAAATTATATCAGTAATAGAAATTTAAATAAATACCTCATTTTGTTATGAAAAAATAACTTGATAAATATTCAAAAATTTACAAGAACATCTAACATCCCAAAATTTAGGATGTTCTAATACTAATCTTTTAACGCGTGCGTTTGGCAAAGACTTGACTTCATTTCTAGGTAACTTCTCCTTTGATATAGATGTCTAATACTGATGTTTTAACGTGTGAGTTTGGAAAAGACTTGACTTCATGACAATACTCCCATCCCAGCTAACATTAGCATCAGAAATTTATGTAGCGATGACTTAAGTCGAGTGACGAATGAAAATTAAATCTATATAATGAGTTTAGAATAAGCCAATAATAAATTATACCATTTCAAGAGAGAACCTTAGTCTAAATAACAGAAAATAAAGTCCAGTTGTCAAAGTCTTCTTAAGTAAAGAAGGAATTCCCCATTTTACAAGTTAGCTTGAGAAGAAATTTCAAGTTTTGAAATTTACTTCACGTCTTGATTCTTAATTCATATATATTATCAATCTCCCGTAAATTTATAATCAACAAATATTATTTTTACACAAAAAATTACATAAATTTTAAATGTAAGTTTTATTAAAATGTCTTAAGGATGTATTGCAAAATTATAAAATTGTAAGTCAGGCATTTTTTATATTCTAATTTAAAAGTATAATAAAATATACTATTGAATATATAACTAAAAGATTAAAAAAAACTAAAAAGTATAATTGTTTATTTATCATTTACAAATCAATTATGAACTCATTTTATTTCAATTTTATAATTCAATTGTGAGATAAGTTATCTTACTTTTTTGAGCACTCACCTAAATGTAATAAAATAACACAACCGAATGTACATTAATTATGCATATATTGATATGAAAATTGAAAGTTTTTAGAGTGTATTAGTACTAAGTATGTCATCTAATCTAGCTTGTATTTATTGTAATGTATGGAGGTTTGCTTGGTCGTATTCTTGAATGTAGGAAATTTCATCTATGTGCTATTCAAGGTTCTCTTAACAACCTGAAACTCATTTCAGGTACTTACATGTTAGGTGGGGGTATCAAATTGGCGAATATGGTGGTTTTTGTTGGGGAATCTGGGGACACAGATTATGAAGGATTACTTGGTGGGCTGCACAAAAGCGTTATAATGAAGGGGTTTTGTACTGCAAATGATCAACTCCACAGTAACAGAAGCTACCCTCTCTCAGATGTCATTCCATCTGATAGCCCCATTGTCGTCCAAACAAGTAATGACTGCTCCAGATCCGATATCCGGAACGCCTTGGGGCAATTAGGATGCATCAAGGATTAGAAGGTATCAAATTATTTCATTCAATTCAAATTTGTGCAAGATACTCTCCACAAACATCTCCAAAGATATTTACTTGTCCTTTTCCCAACTGATGTATTACCTTGCAAAAGTTATGCTCTTATAGTCGTGTTGGGATTGCATATATTTTTTATAGCTTTCACAAATGACTCTTGTACATAGGAGCAGAGAACTACAAATCTAAAGGGCCCTCGCACTCTTTTTGATTTGTTATCTTGCCTTCCAAATAAGGCAGGACCAGGGTTAGTTGTAGTATGAACATTTCAGAACTTTATGTTTCCAGGTTAAATCTACCGAAGGGATTGCTTGCAGACAATAATATCAGATAGATACGACAACTTGTCCTGTGTACAGGCGGAGATTGTCATATGCAAAGCATAAATCACTATCTTCTAAATTTGCTTTGTTTTGTCATCTGTAACTCAAGCTGGAGAACAGGATGCTCCAATGCCAACCTAATAAATGTTATGTACATCTTATCTTTCCAACTGTTACCCGATGTGTATTCTGTTACATGTATCCCATAAGTTGGTTGCCTCCAATACCATGTGATTTAAAGAACCATAAAGCAGAAGACGTCCTGGTCCCAAAACCAAGAGTTAGTTGATTTATACTAGTAGATTTTCGAATCATCCAAGGAAATTGATTGAAACACCAGATGGTCCAGTTCACTAGAAAGGATCACGGTATGAACACCTTGAGACGAGTTACTCTGCTTACGTGAGGGAAGTGGGTCGAGCCATCTACTTGAGGAAGGAGTGTTAGATGCATTTCTATCATTAGAATTAATGTCATTTTTCCATAATTTTTAGATTAATTATTGGGTCTTTTACATGTTTTTCTTATTAAATTATTTAGTTTATCTTAATTTGCATTTTTAATGGGTTTTGTTTAATTTGTAGGTAAAATACTTGTTTTTAATTGAAAAAAGACCGTAACAATAATTAATTTAAGGAAATGTCCAAAGCTTAGAGGAGCAGCCAGCGAAGAACATATGTGATGCAAATCTAGCATGGATTTAATTAAATGAAGGTGGCGTTGGCGCAAGCAGGAGGACTTTAAAACACCATGCAATATTACACATGTTGAAAAGCAGTGTTATGCGGCTGGAGCAAATTGGAGAGAGGACTTGAACAGAAAAAGACAATCAACGTGGACCAATTAAAAGAAGGAAAGCTGGAAAAATTAATGGAGACCCAACAAAGGATCAATGCATGAAGTCAAGCAATAAATAGGAGGAAATTCACGCATAAAATCAAGAAAGGACAGCTGGCGTGACTTTGAGCAAGAGACTGGCGTGAAAATAAATAGAAGTCGTTCAACGAGAGACGCACGCAAGCCACGTGGGAGGAGGAAATTAAAAATCAAGAATCAGCGTGAGTGAGGCGGTGGGTAGGATACAACACGAAGCAGAGGTGTCGGCGCCGCCAGGAATAAACAAGCGCACAAGAGAAGCAATTAAATCGCGCAAGAAACAAAAGAATAAGAAGACTTATGTGAGCTTGGTGATTTAAAAGGACAAAAATAAATCACGAGCAGCAGGCGTGAATTGAGAAAATATCGCAAGCTTGAAAACAAGGAGAGAGCGGCGTTAACAAAATCAAAGCAGAGTGGAGCGGCGTTGAAAAAGACACAGCAAAATCACGCAAAATACAAGCAGTGTGCGGCGCTGGTCAAGGAATAAATCAAGGAAACAACAAAAGCTAGAGGAGGTGTGAAAACAAATAAGAATAAAATCAAGAAAGGCGGCGACAGTGCTGGAAATTGAAGAAATCACGCAAACATGGGACAAGTAAAGAGCAAACTTAAAGAGGCAGAGCACAGCAAAAACTGTTGTACGAGCACGCTACTGAGTCGGGAAGCATGAAGGATTTAAAGTTAGAAGACAGCTGGCTGGAGGATAAAAAACGTTACAAGACAAATCAATTGGTTAAGGGAATTATCAGTGGAAATAAAAGCACAATCAACAACGTGACAAGATAGAAGGAGGGCTCCACCATCTCCACTCACAACCTCCAAGCAATCACTCCAAGCATTCACGTGGGACAAGGAGAGAGGGCCCCACCTCACTTTTAAAAAAGACTCTCCACTCATTTGGCAAGGACTTACGCAGACCAAGGAGACTCTCCATTGATTCATTTTTTTTAAACTCTCCATTTACACACATTAGAAAGGAGGAGGCTATCTTTGTATTTTAAAAAGAAAAATCGTTGAAGCAAAGAAAAGGGGGCCACACAACAAAGACTCACGTGGTCTCACCAAGCTCTTCATTCTTTATTGAGATCCAAGCTCCATTCACGCACATCTCCAGAGGGTCACTCCACATTAAGCATTGACGCACACATTGAAGAAGAAGTAATAGCGTTGGAGGCAAATTTAAAGAGCAATCACCATTTGTTCTTCATTTCTTCTACTCATTTCACATCCATAATGCTTGCTTTTCTTATTTTTATTGTTGCTACTATTATTATGAGTAACTAATCTTTTCATTCTAGGATTTTAACCGAACCCTTGATGTAGTCTCGGTTAATTGGTATTTTCTCAGTTTAATTTCTTATGCCCGTTTTTACTTAAAGGTTTGATTATTGCAATTTGTTCTTAATGCTTTTCATAATTTGATC
>JANITW010139446.1:0-12638 GCA_027564335.1 Erythroxylum williamsii | reverse complement strand
GTGACAATGAACCTGGCAAAGGAGGTGTCGTGACAGTTGATACTGAAATGGTGGAAATTGCAGGAAAAGGACAAGCTTTGAACAGGAAAGTGATTGATGGGGTGATTTGGTTTGACACGGAAGGTGAAGAAAACAGTATTGGAATGAGTTTAACAGTAGTTGAGAGGATCGAATGGAAAGAGAGGATGTTTGGATGGATTGGGGAAGAAGGGAAAGTGAAGGTGAAAGGATTGGAGGAATCTTTAGGAACGGAGAAATGGAGGAGTTTTGGTTGCTATGTGGTGGTTGAGAGGTTTGTATTGAAGAGAATGAATAGAAGTTTGGTGCTAACCTGGAGTTTCAGGCAGACACATCATATTAAGAACAAATGGGAATAAAAGTTGAATCATTTGAAGTTAAATATTTTCTATTATAAATAAAATTGTACTTAATTTACAATGAATTTTCTAGATGGGGTTGATTGGAAAGCAATGTTTTTTTTTTTATATCAAAAACATAAACGTACCCTACAGAGAAAGGCTAACAACTAACCCAAGCCAACAGGCTTACCCAGTACACCCAGCTCCTACGAGCCTTTCCCTATCAGGAATATCACACATAGATTGCTCAGAACGTAAAATAGGAAGTAAAACAGGAGGGACTGAGTCCCAATGATGAAGGTGTGCATGTAATAAGGCTACCCTCGCAAGCGAATGAGCCGCCTTATTGGCACTCCTACGTGTCCATTGGAAGGACAAATGGAGAAAATGTTGCTTAAAATTGTGACAGTCGAAAGCCAACATTCCAATCTCCGAGGAATTAAACGAAGATGCTGTGACCGCTTGAATCGCCTGTAAACAATCGGATTCCACTATAACTTGATCGATGTGATTGTTTTTCAGCCACGAAAGAGCTTCTCGTATTGAAAAAAGTTCTGCCAAAACTGGATCCAATAGATATTCAGAAAATCCTGATAACGCACCAACAAAGCCACCTCCTGAATCTCGCAAAACCACACCAAAGCTTGTAGCTTTCTCCTCTTTAAAAATAGCCGCATCTACATTACATTTGAAAAAACCATCCGGAGGATGACGCCACACTGAATTAATATCACTCGTTCTATCAACTAATATAGTAGCCCTCTCGAAACAATTGCGTGCTTCCTGCCAAGACTTAAGGAAATTGTCAGCAAAACTAACAATCATACTAGGTGGAACAATCTTACCTTGCCAAACACGTAGATTGCGGTGATACCAAATACTCCATAGAAGAGTTAGCATTCGAGGTAGCAGATCTACTGACATGTTGGCTACCGAATACCCAAGCATAGCATCGATGCCCTGAATAGGAACCTGCAAGTTCGCTAGCAACCAAATATCTTTCGCGTGAGGACAATCCAAGAGCACTTGATTCAAGACCTCTTCGTTGCCGCAAATATCACATTCAAGGGAGAGTGTAACGCCTCTGCGACAAATACTGGATAATACTTTGGTATCAGATTAGATTTTAGTACGATATTGTATTGACACTCATTAATACTGGATAATAAGTTTTTAAATTTATGAAATAGTTTTTAAATTATTTTCAAATTAAAAAAAATTATTACACCACATACTTTATAATTATACATCAATCATATCTCTAAAAATCGTAATAATATAAATTTAAAATAATAACAATTTATTTATTTTTATTAACATTAATTTTCATATATTTTACATATAAATTTTAACAAACAACACCAAATTTCTTAGGCTATCATGAACGGTAAATAGAAAGTAAGGCAAGTAGAAAATGCTTAACATACATGTTTATGCTTTTCTCTATGCAACCCACCTTCTAATTTTCTTTATTTGTTTGCTCAAAGTATCTCATGCATCTACTTTTGCTCGTTTATTTGTTTTTTTGGTTGCTAAAAGATCGTAAGTGCATTAGGAAGTAGATAAGTAGAACACTTGTGTTAATTGCCAAATTCTTGTTATTCAAATCTCACAAAATAAAGGAAAGCTACTTATAAACATTTTTCTTAGTTATATCATGAAACTCTCTAGCTCAAAGGTTATATTTGGTTAGATGTAAAGTTTTTAATTAAATGAAATAATTTATAATGAAATAAATATAAATATATGTAATATTAGACAATTATTGTTTGAAAAGGATTGAAGAGTTTATAATGTAATATAGTGAAATGTTATTTAAATAAATAAAGTTGTTTATCATTTTACATTTCATCATAAATTTCAAAGTGATTTTTTTTTTAACTGTTTAGAGTAGAATGTCATGTAATATAAAACTCTCTCCTTCCATCTTATTCTATTATAAACTTTCATTATAAACGATAAAATAATATTACATTCTATTATATTAATAAATCCCAGATTAAACATAGCCTAAAAGCAATAACTCCTAATAAAAGCATGACTTAACTATGGAAAATTGACGGGTCTCACTCTCCCACGTTGCAATGTTTCCTTTTTTTTTTAACTTTATTATCTTTAACTTAATTAAATTTGATTTGTTTAATCGTAAGTTTATTAAAATCATAAAATTGTAATTAATTATGGTTTAATATTCGGAAAATTACTAGCATTCTTCCCCTTATACAATAATCAATCACAGTAGTTATAACAATAATTAAATCAGTAAAAACAATTAAGTCAAATCACTATACAGGTTGACCAAGTTTAAAAATTATTTGACCAACAAATGATAAAAGTTTATCATTCTATCTGGTAAGACTTTCAATATCGAAAAATATCAAATACATTTATTATACATGACACAAATTCAATACATTCACACATATTTATTACTACTTTAATTTGAGTTTATTTATAGTTTGTATTTATAAGGTATAATATCTTCAAAATTATTACTGTGACTCTCTCAAAATATTATTAGGGATGACCCGATCTCATATTCTCAACCCAGCCTAATTTCATATTTTTTAATAAAAATTTTGATAAAATGACATTATTTTGTGACTTTTCGTCGGCCTATAAGTTGGGTCATTTTTACCATCCCTAAATATTACTTAATAATATTTACCAATATTAGAATTAGTATTGGATTGGGTGGGTTTCAAACTATCAAGCCCTGAAGTTGAGCCCAAAATCTAAACAAGTCCAAAATTTTCAATTTTAAATTCTCAGTTAAATTTAGGTGACTTAAAATTTTAGATTCGAACTAAACTATCTTTAAAATTAATTAATAAAATAGTATCATTTATGATATGTTAAAATTTCAAGTCAGATGGAATAACTTTAGATCGAGTCCGACCCGATTCAAGCTTGATCATACAAATGTAATATTTACACAATTATTTCAATTTATGTTTATTAAGTTAAATACAATACTTATCAAATTGAATATTTATTACTATTAATAAAATGGATTAATAGAATCTTTTTGATTAAAATTAATAATAAAATTTACATTTAATTATTATTTTAAAATGTTAAAATTAATTTTATTTGTTGGGTTGAAATTACTAATATATGTAACTAATACAATTTTTATCGCAATTTTATTAATGAAACATCAAAATTTGTTGTTCTATAATTAAAAATAAATATAAAAATAAAAGAATAATGCTCCTTATAATTTTAAATATCAAAGTAATTTTTTTATACTGAATAATAATAATAATAATAATAATATATAAAATAAAACCAAAAATTTAAAATAGAACTATAGTTGTTTTACTGTCATAGAAACGGCCAGTCCACCGAAACGCATTGACAGGCACAAGGTACTGTGGGGTTCAATGGCTTCTCACTGTTACCATCCACTTGATCGCTTTCTGCGACCTCATAGCTCTCCTCTTCTTCCGTTCTTCTACCGCTCACCAACTCCCAGAATTGTCTCCGTTCGTTCTCACACCAAAACCACTTCTGACGGCGGCTTCGATCCTTTAAGATCCCATGTCTCTTCTTCTTCTTCTGCTATTGATTTTCTCACTTTGTGCCATCGATTGAAGGTACAGAGTTAAATGTCGAAATGGGCAATTTGGTTGTGTGGTTCTTTGTTTACTCTTTTGATTTTTAGGCCTTAGTTGTTAGAAATTTAAGTCCTTTTTAGGTGGTCTTGTTTAAAGATTGCATTTTCTTATATAGTTGAAATTCTTAGAGCAGAAAAATAATTAAATAATGTTCAAGTGTGTCCTTGCTTAGTGTCTTTCTAGTCATTGCTTTGAAAATTTTCTGTAAAGTTGTTGTAAATGATTTTAGATTGAATTGGATTGTTTTAGGGATCAGATGTACGTTTGGAAGATAACCCATCTCATGTAGGACTTATTTGATATTTGAAGGGACCTGCATTACATAATAGTGGCTCATAAAGGCTTGTTAATCCCTCTCTCACTCTCTTTGTCAGACCACTAAACGTAAGGGTTGGATCAACCATGGAATAAAGGGTCCCGAATCAATTGCTGATCATATGTACCGAATGGCTTTGATGGCTCTTATCGCTGGTGATCTTCCTGGTGTAAACCGCGAAAGGTTGGACTTTTCCATTTTATGTCAAGGCTTTACCTTGTTCCCTTTTTACTTGCCTTCCTATAGAACTGCAGTTCCCATCTTACGTAAAGCATTGGTTTTTGGCTTTTGGATCCTAGCTGTTTGCTCTACTTATTATGCTTCTGTACACAAACTTGTTGCCATTTTTCTGTGTTATTTGCCTTTCACAGGTTAATAATGTAGCCTGATTCATTTTATCTTGACATTTGGGACATGGAAATGAGTGGCATTTGGTTGGGTTAGGCCCAACTTATAAGTTGTATTTATGAGCTTCTGTTCCTGAAAATCCTGCAGGATACCTTTTTATACAATCCAAACTTGTACAGAGAGGCCAATTTTTGAAGTGTTGATGTTAGACTCCTTAAATACTGCTAGGATTTGATTCCTGATTTAACCCCTCTTTCATCACTGAAACAGGTGCATAAAGATTGCAATTGTCCATGATATTGCAGAAGGTATTAATTCCACTTGATTTGAAATGTGATTGCCTTGGTTCACTAGTTTGTCAGTACAATGGAATGAATTCTAAATCCCTTAATTCTTGAGTGTACTTAAATGATCAGTTTTTCCAAGAAAATTGGAAGTAAAGAATAGGACACTTGATGTTATAAGACTTTACAGTGCTTATTATTTAATCCTTTTAAGAAGATATAAATGGTTAGGTTGTTATATTTTGCATTAGGACATACCTAAACCTATTTACACCTTGTCCTATATAAGAAGTGTAATGGATCATCATCACGATGTAATCTGTCAATTGTAACAAGTTCTCTTAGGAAAGAGGATATTTATGTTGGGGATTGGTGACTAACAGATTCTTATTTTTCTTAAAATAATTCAACTTGGTATTGTTTCCTTTCTTTTGAGATTTGAGTTGGGATTGTACTTTGATAGCTATTGTTGGAGATATAACACCATCTGATGGTGTGCCTAAACATGAAAAGAGCAGAATGGAGCAAGCAGCTTTAAATGAAATGTGCGAAGTTCTTGGTGGAGGAATGAGGGGTACTTCATAAAACCTTTCTGCCTTGCAGTTGGATTGGTTTGTTATATTGCCTTTAAACTGTTCTGAAATTGGATATGCTGTTATTGCAGCTGAAGAGATCAAAGAACTATGGGCAGAGTATGAAAACAATGCTTCTTTAGAGGCCAATCTTGTGAAAGATCTTGATAAAGTATGTGTATATGTAGATCATTTGTTTTAATAGGTTAAGGGTGTGCATAAAGCATGTAAAAGTCTTGTTTTCAACATTGCAACATATAATATTGTCTCATAGCTAAGTGTTTCTATACCTTAAAACAATTAAAAGCATTGATAGCTCTTACTTCATAAAAGCTATTTCAAAAAAGACAATTGAGGGCTTAAGATAACCATAAATGTAGTTGTTTTACTTCTAGCCAAGGATGTGGGTAGTCGATCTCATTGTAATTTCCATACTTGTGTTTTCCTGTAATACATATTCATTGTAGACTCACATTTGATGATCCTGCTTACCTTCCTTTCAGGTTGAGATGATTTTGCAAGCGTTGGAGTATGAAATGGGTAAGATTTCAGATTAATATTCTTTTTAATTGCTTGATTTTTCTCTGAGTTGTCTGATAGTAGATCATTATATTTGTGCAGAACATGGGAAAGTTTTGGATGAGTTTTTCCTTTCAACAGCAGGTAGAGTTACCATTATGCAACTGCGAGAATTATAAATGGCCAAAACATTCTTTATTATTTCTTGAATATTCAAACTGTTCATCATTTTAGCTCAATGTTTTCTTCTGTAGGAAAATTTCAGACTGATATAGGAAAGAGTTGGGCAGCTGAGATAATCTTAAGAAGAAACACTAGGCAGGCCAACAAGTTAAACTGATTTTCAGGTTTGCCCAATGTTTTCATCCTTGTCCATCAAGTTGACGCAGACCCTTTACTCAGCTCAAAGTCTCTTAGCAAAGCTTCATTTTAAACCTCCTGATTTCTGGTCGTCAAAACAAAAGGATAACAGATTGGATTGTCTATGGAGGCCACCACGATTCTGGCAACTTGACAACCTCAGTTTTGAAGTTCTATAAATCTAGTGGAACCAGTAATAGCACCGAAGATCCAGGAATAGAGTTGGTTAAAGTTATCATAATTTGACTGATTTTGAACTTCTTTGCTGAATATGCATATGTTCTCTAACACTCAAAAGTAAAGCATTTAGAAGGTAGCATAATCAATTCTGGATATATTTTTCCATATTTTTCCATTGTTGTATTTTCTCAAGAAGCACTAACAAAAAACAGTAACACAAAACCAATGGAGCTCTAAATTGAGAGCACTGATAGCTACAGAGAATAGACGTTACCAAAAAAGTAGCTTTCTTGTGAGCTTGGTCCGTGCAGTGTTGTCGTAGGTGCTCCGTTTCAGTTCCCTCACTTATTTCATGGTCTTGCTCCTGTAAAAGTGCAATCCTTCTAATGATGATAATGGAAATGGGTTATGTTATTATGTTTGCCTTTTTTTTTTTTTCCCTTCTTGCAGTTGAACTTGGCTGTTGCATTTTGCAGAAGTATAGAAACTTGCCATTAATGACTGATTTTGTGGTTACTGTTTGTGAAAATTGAGGTAAAATCAGGGTTGGCAATGAACCATAGCCTGTCATTTTGATCAGTCAAACGAAGTTGTTTTGGTCTAAGCTGGTTTGGATCGGCCGTACTGAGTCTGGTCAGGATTCCAGTCAACTCGGGTTCGGGCATAGACTTCAGGTTGGTCCGAGCCTAAATGCTAACCCTAGTAACATACTGATTGTGAAAATGAGAAAAATTATGAAGACTACGAAGTCTTCCTTGTGTATTCTACTATTCTCCGGTCTTCCTAAACAAATTTGGTTTAGAAATCTGAAACTAGTTGTAAAAAGTCAACTTCCCATAAAAGCCTATTTACGTTGTAAAGCTTATATCAGGACTTTTGGCTGCTTCAAGATCACTGCATTAATAACAGAGGACCCAGAGTATATATATTTGATTTTGACACGGTCATCATATGCATTTTATTAAAATTAAAATAATATTTTCAATAATTATTTTTATAATATTGATAAAGAGAAGTGTAAATTATTTCAAATATCACAATCTTCAAATAATTTATTAAATATATTTTTATTTTAATTTTGAAACATTATATATTGACTCATGAAAAATATATATTTTGTAATATTTTCTTGTTAAATATTTTTTAAAATTTAATTGACGCTATAAGTTTTTTTTTTGAAACGTTGTCATGTGCGCTCAGCGCATGTTATTCATATTCAAAGATAAAATGTCATACAAAAAACTTGGAAGGCATACCCCCATTCGAAACCAGACATAGAATCAGCCGTCCTAGTTATCTTATGAGCAACCTGATTCGCTGATCTCTTAACAAAAGCGGGATAAATAAACTGATGCTCTTTTATAAGAGCTTGGCAATTCTCGATAGGCATCGAAAAATATGAAGGAAAACTTTGTGGGCATGCCATAGATTTGGTAATTGTTTGACAATCCGTTTCCACACAAATCGGAGAGAAGGGAAGGCTTTTGAATTAGATTAGGGCTTCTTGAAAACACAACGCTTCATCAATTAAAGGATCCCTCTAACCTGGTATGAGCATCACTTTCCCTGTGCAGTTGAAACCTTTACAATCTCGAATCACCATTCCTAAGCCATAGAATCCAGAAGGTAAAAGTGTCACATCAACATTGCACTTAAAATGGTTCGGTTGTGGAGCTTGCCATTTGGGCTAAGATGGTTGAGTCGTTGAGGATGTAGTAGTGTGTCGGTGTTGAGTAGATTGCCACTCTAAAAGTGTGGTGGTGGCTCGACGAATAATGCTGGATGGGTCCGAAGTTTTTTTCTTCCAGACAACTTCATTGCGTGTGGTCCACAAACTCCATAAAATCATGCAAATTTCCTCTGCTTGTGCCTTTGGAAAACCAGTCATAATAGAAGCAAGTCAGTAATGTATGGTGGCCGTAGGAGACACGTGCCAGTCCACCGAATAAATACTCCAAACAGAAGTAGCCACGTCACAATGGAAATATGTGGTGTTCATTCTCAGTAGCTTTACCGCATAATGGGCAACCATCATCTATGTCAATGTGTCGTTTTTAAGATTTGATCTGCAAGGGAGAGCATGTTTTAAAGTACACCAGATAAACAGTTTTTTTTTACCTAGAACGTGCATCTGTCAAATTTTCTCCCATGGAAAACCGACTTCTCTTAGCTCCATATTCACTTCCTCTATGCCTATGCGATATCCTTCTTTCACTTCGTACTCGCCTTGAGTGTTGAGAGTCCACATCCACTCATCATTGCGTCTTGAGAAGCTAAGTGGTATTTGGAGAATGAGGTCAGCGTCTCGTCGATCAAAAACTTCCCTGATCTTGTCTTCATGCCACCGATGATCCCGAATAAGCTCTGCTACAAACTGTATCTGCGTGTTGGTTGGTGTTTGGATATATGGGTCGTCATCATCCATTAACCATGGGTCCCTCCATATATGAATTTGTTGTCCATCACCTACTCTTTGTCGACAACTGGGAATGAGTATTGCTTTGGCCTGATGGATGCTTCTCCATATTTGACTTGGATTGTTGCCCAACTCTGCTGAAAAGAAATCAGTCTTGGGAAAATATCTAGCTTTAATAATGGTTGCTGCAGTTGACTCCGGGCATTTAAGAATTCGCCATCCTTGTTTTGCCAAAAGAGCTAGATTAAACTGCCTCAAATCCCGATATCCCAGACCTCCATAAATCTTTGGTATGGCTAACCTCTGCCATGTTAACCATCGTATACCCTTACTGTCTCGTCCTCCATTATGCCAAAAAAAAGCCATTCATTAATTTCTCCAACTCTTTACAAGTATCCATTGGTAATAAAAATAGGGGCATAAGATAGTTCGGCATAGCCTGTGCAACTGTCATCAATAGCATATCTTTGCCTGCTTTCGATAATATTTTAGCCTTTCACCTTTGTAGCCGCCTGGTAAGCTTTTTGACCACATAATGAAAGATTTGGCATTTACCTCTGCCTATGACTGACGGCATACCCAAATAGTTTGTATGAACTGCAATCTCCGCAACCCCCAAAATTTGACATATCACATTCTTCATGGTAGGCATAGCATTGGGAGTAAAGGAGACATCTGATTTGTCAAAATTTATTTTTTGACCTGACGCATTCTCATATATTTGCAGGATAGTTTTCAATTGTACTGCCTCCTCTTGTGTAACCCCGAACAAAAAAGATAGCATCATCGGCAAAGAACAAATGAGACACCGAAGGAGCACCTCTTGCGATTACAGTCTCATGGATGTGTCCTAGTGCCTGTAAATGTTGCAGGCTAGTTGACAATCCCTCCGCACATAGAATGAACAAATAAGGAGACAATGGGTCGCCTTGTCGCAATCCTCGACTAGGAATCAAAGGCCCGTATTCATCCTTACCTCGAATGAAAAAATAAGAGACCGATATGACGATGTTCATAATCTTTGAGACCCATATGTCAGTAAACCCCAGTTTAAACATAA
Source organism: Erythroxylum williamsii (assembly GCA_027564335.1). Classification (NCBI taxonomy): domain Eukaryota; kingdom Viridiplantae; phylum Streptophyta; class Magnoliopsida; order Malpighiales; family Erythroxylaceae; genus Erythroxylum; species Erythroxylum williamsii. The sequence continues at coordinate 2,604 of JANITW010139446.1, read as the reverse complement.
TTTGCCTCAAATACTCCCATTCAACTCTGTCGTACGCCTTACTCATATCAGTTTTCAATGCTAGATAACCCATCTTACCTTGCGTTTTCCGTTTAAGAGAATAGAAAAGCTCATAAGCTACAATTATGTTATCAAAGCTCATAAACTACAATTATGTTATCGGTAATCAACCGATTTGGGATAAAAGCACTTCGCGTATCCGAGATAATTAGAGGCAGAACCTGTTTTAATCTATTGGCAAGTGCTTTGCAAACTATACGATCAGTGACATTGCTCAATGATATAGGTCTCAAGTCAGCTATTATTTTTGGCACTTTCTTCTCTGGGATAAGAATAATGTTTGTTCTGTTCGTTCCAGGCATAGGCGCAGCTCCATTCAACGTGTTAAGACATTCTCGAGTGACCACCTTCCTAACGATATCCCAGTATGTTTGGAAAAAACCCGGATTGAAACCATCTGGCCCCGGTAATTTATCTGGATGCATGGAGAATAATGCTTGGCGCACTTCCTCTTCCGTATATGGAGCCACTAGTAATTCATTATGAAGAGAGGTTACCTTGTGAGCCACATTGTTTAGAATTGGACTGGTATCTCCACGGGAGGAGGTAAAGAGTTGTTGATAATAGTCCAGTAGCATGTTCGGTAAACCTGATTCCTAGTCAATCCATTCCCCATTATTATTCTTGAGCTTTGAAATGAAATTTTTCTGATGCTTATGAGAGGCCATTAGGTGAAAGAATTTGGAATTAGTATCCCCTTCGGCAAACCAATGTTGTTTGGATCTTTGTTTCCAATATATTTCATGTTGTAAGAGGAGATCACTGTACTACTTTTCTAAATCTCGTAGCACCTCCTTATTTATTATCGGCTGGCGACGCACCCTTGCCATCTGCCATTTAATCCCAGTAAGCTGGTGATGAAATTCTTGTTTATGCGATGTTGCCCATACTTGCAGTTCTTTATAACAAGACTGAAGTTTGTCTTGGAGAGGACGAGTGAAGTGTTGTGACCAGCTCTGACTGATTCTCTGTCGACAGGCATCTTCTAAGGTCCGTGCATTTTCAAAACGAAAACGACGTTGGACATATTTCTACCATTGTATGCCCAAGGATAGAAAGAGTGGTAAGTGATCAGAGGATGTAGCTTGTAAGACGTAAACTCTTGCCATCAAAAACGTTGACGACCACTTATCTGTCCCAACCGCCCTATCCAGTCGTTCCCTTACAAAATCAGCCTCAGAGTGTCGATTCTCCCAAGTAAACGGAGGACCCTTAGCCTCCAAGTCATATAGTTGGCAGTCCATGAGCGCCTGTTGAAAACCCTTCATCAGTGCTCTAGGATGAGTATGATGGCCTTGCTTTTTCGAAGGAAACATGATGTCATTGAAATCGCCGATGACACACCACAGTAGAGCTGATTTATTATGAAGCTGTCGAAGTAAATCCCAACCCATGCTTCTGTTGGACCACTCTGGGAACCCATAAAAACCCGTTAAACGCCAACGTCGAAGTCCGTCAATACATACCACGACATCAATATGATTTTGAGAATAGCTCAGTAGTTAGGCCATGTCTTTTTCTTTCCACAATAAAGCCAAACCTCCTTTGGTTCCAATGGGATCAACTGCAAACATACCACTAAAGCCAAACTTAAGTTTAATTGATAAAATTTTTTCTCTGGTGATTTTAGTTTCCATTAGGAAAATGAATTTGGGCCTCTTCATGCACACTATGTCCTGTAATGCTCGTACTGTTTGGGATTTCCCAAGCCCCCGACAGTTCCAGCTTAATGTACTCATAGCTGTCGGTGGGCTTCGGAAACAAAGCCCACCAAAGTCAAGTTTTTTGGCCCAGCCTCAAGGGTACTTGGGATAAATTACTCTTCCATGTCAGCATGTGCAGACGCTGTTGCGTCTTGGAGGCGTCTGCGCTTAGAATCCAGAACCGTGATTGTGTCCGTTGTAATATAAGGCAAGATGGCAACATTTTCGCGAATCCCCTCTGTCACGCCATTTGATTGATTTTGGTCATTAATAATCCGTGATCCACCACTGATTTGCTGATGAGGGTATATTTGAATCCCTTGATTTTATGTCGTAATATTAGTATTTTCCATGTCCATAGATATCGCCGGATTTGCTACCAGTATTGTTGAGGCGTCTGTGGCATTGTCACTGAAAGCTGCCGAAATATCATTTTCTGACCGTAGCCAACGATCTCCAATCTGAGTTGTGGTCTAGATTCCGCTTTTAACCATGGGCCATACGCGAACCGTTCTCAAGGAATTGGTGGGTGGTCATATAGAAGAGGACAAAACCGATCCATGTGTCCTACAATGCCACAAAAGTAACAGAAAGTATTCAGTCTTTCATATTTAAAGTCCAGACAAACTTTGTCCCCTTGTGGTCGCTTCACAAACAGTTTTCGCTTTGGAGGTTTTCTGATATCAAGTGTCACTCTAATTCACATGAAGTCTCTCCAGATATTCAAGAAGTTTCGGGAGTCTGATTCCACATGTTTTCCAATATAGTTACCAGCATCCACTGCAATTCTTTCCGACATAAAACCATTAGGAATATTATGAATTTGAACCCATAATTCTAA
>JANITW010139328.1:0-12653 GCA_027564335.1 Erythroxylum williamsii | reverse complement strand
CATGAAAGCTACTGCTCACTCAAAGTCACTCAACACAGTACAGTATCTTGTAAATTCAGTAACTTTCATTCTCTTCAATCAAAAATTACACAATAAATATGCTCATCAAGATCACAATGTTATCTAAAACTTTCATGAATAACTGAAATCCCAATTCATTTACTAACTGGGTCAAATAATTCACTGAAGCATCAGTCTACTAAACTATCCCAATCTGAGCAGCAAATTTCCAACTAGTATATCTCCTAGTAAAAATGTAAAACAAATCACTACTTTATATCCCTGAAACGATAAGATCTCAAACTTCAATTTTTATGAAGAACCCAAATTCCAATTCAACCCCTAACAATTTCAAATCTGCCAAACAATGTACTGATCAGGGCAGCAGTGAGAAACCTAATATAGGTTCAGTTTTTACAAATTCATTACTCCCAAATATGACATCCAAAAATTACATGCCATATATCATTTTCAAGATAATATCTTCCTCTACAACGTTTCAGAAGATCACTCATGCCAATTCAATTCACATAAATTGCTAAAATTGCTTCTAATCCGAATGCTCACAAAATCGACAATTAGGCTAGGTTTCCACAAATGACAGAAAATCAGTCAACATTCCATAATACATAACTCCCAATATACAGATGGAAAAATAGAAAAATTAGTGGGAATGGAAAGCTAACTTAATATGCTTCAACTTTCATGAAGACCATTTTCTCAAATTCCATATAAATTAATTTAGAAAAATCAGCAAAACGCTTTGGTCATAGTTTCGGTTACTGTTCACAGACACTAAAACAGGAACTTTCCTTGCAAAAATTCGACCTTCTAGAGTTACAATTTAACAACACCTATTTCACACAAAATTGTAGCCAACATGCTCAAGTTTAATTGGGCAAAGACCACAACTCATTTGCTCACCTACACAATTAGTTATGGTCAAAACATTGCAATAGGGTCAAAATGTATTTTCTAGCTTTCAACTTCAACCTGACTCCTATCACTTCTAATACTAACAACACATCACTAAGCATCCATTTACACCTCTAATTCAACCACAAAATCATCACAACATGTACTTATGTAATTGGCAGCACTTACACAATTTACTTTCCTTAGTTTCATTCATCTAGACTTCCAAAACGCAAGCCAAAACCAAGCCAAAAATCAATGCAAACCATATTCTTTCACTCACCCTCTCACAAGCATACATTTAAACCCATTCAAACCTACCACTATGATGATCAAGTAAATGCATAAATGGTCTCCATGAATGCTTCTAACTACCAAAAGAATAAAAGCAAACATCAATTCTTACCTTAAACAAGTTACAAGCTCTCAATTCTCCAAATCTTTAAAACTCTCCACACTTCCTACCTTGACACCTCACCTACGGCCTTCACTAGATCATACACATAATTCACCATCTTCACAAGGTGAAAGTTTGGTCTTGGTTGAGAATAAAGAGAGGCAAACAAGTAGCAAGAAAAAGCTTCTCATATGGGATGGAAAAGAACATGCGAAGGAGGAGAGCAATTGCACCTACGGATGATGATGTTTTTCACTTTTCAAGTAACCCCTTTTACAACTTTCAAGATGATATACTTATACACTTAAGAGGAATAGCCGAGAATGCTTAGAGGGAATAAAACAAAGTCATTTAATGACAAGGGACACTTGTCCTAAATGGAGAAAAGACAAAAACCTAACTTAATTAACATAATTTAATCATACCTCTAATCTAATTTAATCTTAATCCAACATATGCTAAGGGTTCTATAACAATTCCCACAATTATTTATCCACTAATCCAATGCCATTAGGCACCCCTTTTCAGTACAGAAAAATTCACTCGGTCAGCCCGTTGGAAAATTTTCCGGTCCGGGCAAGTAACCCGAAAAATTTCAGAAAAATTCTCATAAATCCCTAAAAATATAAAACACTCAATGGCGCAATCCGAATAATTTTTCAAATACCAAAACCAAATTAATCACAGTAAAACTACATTAGGCACAAAAACCGGGAATTATCATGAATGCATATATAGTAATTCCATGTGCACAATTGATACTGTGTATCAATCCTATTATGCGTGAACAGCCCTAAATCATTCCAATCCATCTCATCCTATGCTAAATTTACTATTTTACCCTTCCTGTAGGGGGTGGGATGTTACAACATATCAAGAAGAATAACATACTACTTACTTGTTTAAGCTTCAATATTTTCAAATCACTCTTAACTCTAGCTTTCCTTGAACCACACAATCATCATCTTGCCAAAGTAGAATGGGTGGGTTCTTTATCAAGAAGAAAAGATAATAAGAACTTTGAAGTAGTTAGTGATGGAAGAAAGCAAGGTTCAACTTTGATGCTTTAAGAAGAGAGTGTCGTGAGAAGGAGAGGAAGACGAAGAAAACGAAGAAGGTCACAAAGAAAAGAAGAAAGCAAGAAACAAAACAATTAAAATGGTCTTTCAATATTAAAAGACTCGTGGGTGAATGTATGGCATGGCAAGTGACAATTGTCACTTGCCACATGCCACCACCTTATGGTTTCTTATGGGTTTTCTTTCTCAACCAATCCATTTGTTTCCTATTTTTACTCCAGTTGTCTCCCAATGTTTAATAACATATGTCATTAAATCCCAATGTCATTTCTAAAAATTTTCACTGCCATTTGACTCTTATTTATACTACTATTTATCAATTGTTCTGCTACTTGACATTTTTCCTAAAAATACCCTTAATTTTAGAACATTCTCAAACTTCACCAAAATTTCTAAATCAATAATTTAATTCACTAGATCAATTTTTAAGGCAAAAGGATTCGCTATCCATTTCATAATCACATTAAAACAGTCATTTATACCCAGAAGATGTCAATTGAGTGCATGAACAAATCATTGTAATGTGTGTAATATTCCAATTCATGTGTGCGTATGCTAACATTATGTATAAGCATGAAATTCACTTTTTCTAATCTCTCATCGATATCTCACATATACCATATTTTAGGGTTCTAACCCTTAGTATCGAAACGGGATTTTTTTAAATATCCATTAAGATAATTTCAAATCTTGATTTTTTAGATGAAAATGGATTCAAAACTGACCTCTCAAAGGTTTATGAACCTCTTAATAGCTAACCTTAACATTTCATAGAGAAAAGAGAATTATGATATGAAAAGTCTTCTAAAAATTAGGATTTCTATAATTTAAATATGCTTGGTCTACTTGAGATATCATTTAGAGAAAATTAGACCTTAGGTTGTGAAATATTATACTTCTCTCGGGTAGTAAACATATTTTTTGGCACGTTTATATCCAAAATCACAGTTCTCTTTATTGATATTCTAATAAGCACAAGGTTTGAGGAATGACCTTGGGTTACATTGCTATTGCAAATTTACTCAATGTCATAAGGTCTCTCTCTAAACTGTGTTCTAGGTTATGCTTTCTTCTACACCTGACCATTATTGGATGGAGTCTAGCACAGTTGTGTTCCAAACTATGTTCAACAAAGAATTATATTTTTTTTCTATCTTTTACATGAAATAGGCTCCAATTCTTGATAATTCATATCCCAAGGTCAAGTCTCCTCAATTACCTAAAATATAAAGAGAACTAAGTAAATTGCATTAATTTAGTATGAACACTAGCAAATTACTAATGTGTGTGTATATATATATATCAAGCATGTCAATATGCCTATCATTTTATCAAAGTTAATAAAGGCTAATGTGTTTGCTACTTTGTCTCCTTCCTTGATATAGAGCTTTGAATTTTTGACCTTATCTATTTTTAGTGTTTTTGAGAGGAGGCATAAGCAAGGTTCAGGTTTTCTCTTAACCCCTTTCATATGATGGATTCTGAGCATGGTGAACTCATGCATTAGCCTATCATGAACTAATATTTGACATATTTTATCAAATGTCATCACAGTTTGTTGTTAGGCCTCTTCTTCTAATTATGTTAATTAGATAGACAGAACTTTAAGGTCTTTGATTCAAAATTATTTTATATATTGAGCCAACAACATGCAAAGGGGAAAGAATTAAGTGATTTAACTAAAAATCAATTATGATAAATTAATCAAACAGATAATATGAAAAGGATAAACAAATTATAAGTTTAAAAAGAAAGTAAAAACAATCATAATCTTTAATCGACAAATTGTTTAAAACTTAGTATATTCTTTGTTAAACTAGAGACAATAACAAAGGCAATAATAAGGTATTCCTAGACACTTTGAGTTAGTAGCTCTATAATCTTGTGTAAAACCTACATACCCCTTAGAAGGATATGAAAGTGCCACACAAAATAGAACTAAAATAATCCAAAATGTACTAAACATTCCTAGCATGAATTTCCAGAACTCAAGCAAATATACATTACATATCATTAAATGTTATTTTATAATGTAAAATGTCTCATTACATTAAGTAAAACTAAAAAACAAACTCAAATATACATCTTGTCAAAACAAAACACATCTATTTTTAGCCACTACGGTTGTCTTTGTTCTAGTCTCAAACCTTCTTATCAAAATCTACACAGAGGCAAAACCATTGTGCTAAGCATATAGCTTAGTGGGGAATAACTGAACAAGATACATAATGGCAACTATTTCTAACAGTCCTCTAACACTCACATGCACTAAATCAAATCATACTATAAGCAATCTGTTATTATGCAACTTAAAGAATAATCCATACATTCTTGCTTCATATCATAATGTAATTCATCATAACAAAATTTCATTATTTCATTACAGAATATACAAACATTAGAATAGTATATAATTCTTTTAGATCAAAATATGGCTTGTATCAGATCAAATTATGTTTTGTATCTCATCAAAGCTTATCTTATATTAGAACATTTTATATCAAATCAGAGCTTATCTCTTATCAAAACAGAACTTGTTTTGTATCAAAATAGAACTTATTTTTATCAAAACTAAACATGTATCATAATATAAAATAAGTTAGATTGCTAATTCTTTTTACAGAAGTAAGTAAAGGGACCAATATAGAAGATACCATGATTGGTATCTGAAACGAAAGAGATTTAATTCTCTAAAACAGAAGACACATAAGTGTCTAAAATTAGAAGACACCGAAGTGTCTGGTATAAAAGACACCTTAGTATCTGGTTACAAAAGACACCTTAGTGTCTATTATAAGAGCAACTGCAGACCCTTCTAGGCCTGCATATTTACCCACGGCTAGGATTTAACAATTTAAAAAAAAACCATTTCAAATTTCAGAATTTCATGTAAATGATGTAGTGCATAACATATGAACTTATTCATGTGATCAAACTTTTTTTAGAAATTAAAAAATTTCATTAATCGGATAAAATTACAGAGTGGAGACCTACACACCAAAATAGTCTACTTAAACAGCAACTCATAAGGAAGTTCATAATACTACAATGTTTTTATCTCAAACTACTTAACACAAAACAACGACGTTCAATTACTTACCTACCCTAACTATTAGGGTAAAACTAACCATGTCTTTCTAGTGACTTCGATTCTTTTCCCAAATTCAGATAAGCGATTGTTTGTAGTTGCGTCTGATGATGAGGAGAGGTTTTGGAGGCGATGTTGACTCTGAAGAACATCAAGGTCTTCAATCGACTTCCAAGCAATTCTTCTTCATAGGTAATCAGCTTCTCTCACGTTCATTAGTTAGCGATTGGGGTTTTCTCTGAGAAATTTCTTCATTTCCAAGAGACTCTTCGTGACCTCCAAGTGGTTCCAATGGTCATTTTATTTTCCAATCTACTTCTATCCGACTGCATTCCATAGGTAAACATCTCCTTCTCTTACATCTTTTAGAGATTAGGGTTGAATCTCTAAGAAATTTCTTTATTATTGAAGATGGAATAGGATTTCTATGTAGGCTTTCCTTTCGAAGACAGCTTGAAAAAGGGAGAAGAGGATTCAAGTTAGATCCTTGTCTATTTCTTCTTCCATTTCTTCTTTCATATACCTCTGCTGTCGAATTTGGTATTTCTAAACTGATTTCTTTGCTCTTGATTTGCTTCCATATAGGAATACAGGGGCTTCAACAACCTTCTCGAGAAGAGGACGGGCTAACCCTACCCAGGTATGTGTTTAGACTCTCTTATGTTTCTCATTTCTTTCCATTGAGTAGAAATGAACTGTGTACCTCATATCGTGTTCATCCCTGAGAAGGGGAATGAGCCAGTCTATTTAGTACTTAATATCCTTTTATGAAATATGGTTGTGGTTCTATGGTTGTAATCTAGTTTATGCATAGTTGATTAAGTGGATTGAGGCTCTTTTTTAGGGTAGAAACTAGATATGGCTATATCCTCTATACATAAGCCGTTCTCTGAATCAGTTGCTCCCTGATGCTTGTAGTAATGAGTTCTATAAATACAAACATATGCATTAAAGCATCAGTAAATGTAGTGAGTCATCACACATTATGTTAAATTTTGAGGAAGAAATTTTTTATAAGGAGGGTTGATTGTAAAACACCGAACTTTCCCAGTTATCAGTTTATATATTTTATTCTAGGTGAATAGTATTTTTAGATGAATAATGAACCTGGGTAAACAATATTTCTACTTGAAAAGGGATTTTGAGGACCCAAGCCCCTAAAAAAAGTGAAAAATACCCAGAATAGATATTAGAGTCAAATGACACTGAAATGGATCGAAAATGAGTCCAATCAGATGAATTTTAGGAATTTTATAAGTTTAGGACAAAAATGCCCTTTTTGGATTCAAAATTTTTTAGGCATCTAATTACTAAGTATTGTTCCTAATTAAAGTATCTCATGGTCAATTTAGTGGTGAGATGGCTGTGGAATATTTTCGGGATTTAATCTGGCTTATAGATGTAGTAATCCATGAAAGGGTGAATTGGTCTTTTTAAATAAATGGAGCTAATTAATAAATTTTAAATGAATCACATTTATTGACCAATACAAGACTCCATATGGTTTAAGAAACATTAAATTAGATGATGAGGAGTCATTTAAGATGTTAATAAGAAAATGACGTGTAAAGTATTAAAGTAGTATAAAAAGGCAAAAGAAGACAAAATTTGGTTCATTTGAAAGGAGGATTCATGAGAACCAAAAAGAAAGAGCGAAAATAAGAGAGAAAGAGGGAGAGTTAGTCTAAGGATCAGAGGAAGAAGAGAGGTGCAAATTTTGGTGGATTTGGAGTTGAAATTAAAGAAATCTTGACCTAGGATTGGTGTTCACCAATTTCCTAAGAGATTAGGGGGAGAAAGTGGTAAGTTTCCTAGCTTAAATGTCTAATTTTTATGGGTTTCCTAGAGTGAGATAGATGTGTTTAAGATCAATTTTTTTTCTTGGTATTACTTTGATGTTTCTTTGTATAGAACTAGTTGAATATGACAAAAGAGGAAAGTGTAGTGGAATTCTATCTTAGGCTAACTTAACCCAGTCCCAATGTTGTAGCCATAACTCTACCTACAGACCTCAAAATTGAGTGATTCCAATTGGAGTTGAAACCCAAGACATAGTACTAGACCTAATTTGGGATGAATGATATTGAAATTTGAGCTCGAAAGTGGCAACTTGATACTGGCCCTGTGTTGAAACAGGTTGTGATATTTGGTACTTTTTTTTTCATGATTTAGAGGTTGAAATGGCATGTTTTTTTGATGATGTAGAAACTAAAGACACAGGGGAATAAATGTCTAGCAGAGCTCAAAACCTAAATTGAACATTTACTATATGAAAATTAAAGAACAAGTGGAGGTGTGGATTCTAGACATGGGTCATAACGGTAACTCATCATGCATGGTTGTGATATGGTGAATCAAATTGGGTGAGATTGTGTTTTGAAGGAATTGGTAAGTTAGAATGGATAAAATATGGTGCTTCAGTGACGTTTAAAGTTAGATTTGGAAACGGTGACCAATAGGTTAGCTAACGTAGGTAAGTAGATATATGATTAGCATACATGTTACACGATAAAATACAAATCTCGAATTCAGTTAAATCGAATATATAGTTTTAATGCCTTATTTCCTAATTTGGAAATAAATGCCTAAGCAAAATGCATTTTGTGTAAGTAAAGGAGAGCCACCAAATGCATGAGTATGCTTGGTAATAAATGTGCAAAACCGTGAGTGTATCTTTAAACTGATTTTGTGAAAGAAAAGTTGGTTTCTATTTTATCATGAAAAGTATGTTTATGAATAAGTTCATTAGTGTTGCTACTTGAATTTGAAAGTTAATTTTATGATAATTATATATGGTTTGAGATCGCATTGAATTGAAATTGCATATGCACTGAATTGGCACGACAATGGAATATGAACATAAGCTGAATTGGTATTGAAACGTGGTGTACTTGTATATTAGCCTGTGCTACGCTGTTAGGTCTCTTTATACATATGATTATATCAATCAGAGTATATCCTAACATGCATGGCAGTGTCTGGGGGCATTTTTTACTAACTACAGGTGGTGTCGTATCTATCAATATATCCTGCTAGTCACCCTCTACATGTATGTATATATTGTGCTAACACTGTTATGGGTAAGTGATGTAGAACCAGCTCTATAACCACTAATTTATATGTCGTGTCAACATCGTTATGGGTAAGCGATGCAAAACTAACTCCATAATAATCGATATATAGTGGTTAACCTAGTGCAAGTAAGCAATGCATAACTAACTCCATTACTAGAGGTTAGCTAGGTATGGGTAAGTGATGCAGAACCAGCTCCCTGGCCTTACACCTAACGGTACCAAATGGTAATTAAAAGGGAAAGTTCATGAAACTATCAATTTCCATCTTTGTTTACCTTATAAGAAAAGAGGAACTTGATTATGTTTTACATATGCATTGATTATATGAATTTGTTATCTCAGAACATTGGTTGTTGCTTGAAAAGAAAAGGAAATTATCTTTGTTCTTTATGGAGGTAAATGTTTGTTTACATGTTTGAATGGAAACCATAATACTCATTGAGCTTGTTTAGCCCTTTATTTTTTATTCTATTTTTAAAATTTTAACCTCCTAGGAGCACGCTCAGGGATTTCGGTAGCTAGGGCTCCACGATTTGAGTAACTACCTTCTTCATGTGTGGCTGTGTAGGCAATTTTGCTTATGCATTTGTTTTACATGTATTACATAATTATGAACAAGTTTTGAACATCTTTTGAGTAAACACAGATTGTAAATGTTTTATTACGTATAGTTCATCATCTTTGTAAATATGTCCTAATCTTGGTTTTATAAGAATATGGTTATTTATAAATGTTCTTTTCTTTAACTAAATACATGAATGTTTTTGGCATTTTGAGATTGTTTCTAAATGGACTTGAAGTCCAGAAGTAGTAGTGGTGCTTTAGTTAAGTGGATAGAAGTGTTTTGAATTGCTTTTTAGGAACCTGAATTTTTTTGTTTTATTAAACAACAGTTGTTATGCTACCAAAACTTTTAAAGAAGGTTACTTTTATAAACTTCCACTGCTATTCCTTTCTCTTTTCTTTATATTGATTTTAAACTATTTTGAAGAAAAGGTAAAAGGCTTAGCTATAGGGGAACTTTCCAATTGGACTAGATGTTGATTGAAGGGTTTTCGTGGGGTGTCGAGTAGGTCACCTATTCATTAGGAAAGGGGCCTATCATTGGAGGTTCATCTGGAATAGCTTGCCAATATGTTATCTCCAAAAAGTGTGGGATGTCTTTTGAGCAACACGGAAGTATATCCAAGAGAGCAAGTTAATGCTATCACAATTAAGAGTGGGAAAGGGTTCAAAGAACTAACAAATAGACCAATTGAAACTCACTCTATAGAAGACCAAGAGAAGCAAAAAAAAAGGTTGAAAAAAGAATGAGGACTCTCCCTATATTCCTTCTCCACCTTTCCCACCAAGAATACCATTCATAAGAGTTGATGATGTTGAATCTTTAAAGGAGCATGAGGATGAAGAACAGATGACAATAGAAATTGCTTTCGAAAAAGCTATGAAAGTCTCTATTTGTGAAGCAAAGAAAAAGAAGAATAGGAAGTGACTAAGGAAGAGCAAGAGCAGCTCACCCTTTTACCAAAGAAACTACTAGACTTAATAGAAGACTCAGGAAGTTTCTTTATTCCCTATTTTATTGACAGTTTGTTAATGAAAAGGACATTACTGAAATTAATTGGTTTTCTCAACTTTATCAATATTGTCCTTTTGATCATTTTACAATTTGTAGCTTACTTACAGGCTACAAAATTGATGTTGAATGAGAAGGGTGGAAGCAAGCCACTCATAATTGACCCGGGCTAACCTTTAAAGGATGAAAGGTCAAGCTAATGACCCAAAATTAGCATGTTTAGTAGTTAGATTTAAATTGTTGTGTAGTTAGGTTTGTTTCAAATTCTAAAATAAGTTTTGAATGATTTGGAATGGTTTGGATTGTTAATTCTTTTACTCTCTTTAGTCACTTATAAGATAGGGAAACACTTTTGATATCAAGCAGATTTGGTCTCAACACTATCGCGATCACCACGTCCGTCACCATAAATAGTTTCGTGTTCTAACCCTTTTCTTTTATTTTTTTAGTATTTTCGTCCTCTCTTTTTCATATAACATGCTTGTTTAGCCCTGGTGTGTTTTGTGCACCCTTCTTACATTGAAGAAAATGTGTTGTTCAAGTGTGGGGAGGGTTATGTGCTTTTTACCTTGAGTGTGAATTTTGCATATTTTATGATAGTATGTTGGTGTGAATTATATGAATGCAACAATGGCTATGACTTAATGGGATAGAATTGGCCTTAAACATAGTCTTTTAGGTCGCGAAGATTTGTTAGCTTGTGAAATTACCGACCTGAGTTACTTAGGGCTAAAAATGTTGGTTAATTAGGATACAATGTTAGTCAATTCACCCTAGGAATTTGCCATACTCATTTATGATTTTAGGCCAATAAAATAAGTGGTATTATTAGTACATTTTCATGAGAATGATTAGCTAAAGTAATAAGGTAGGCAAAATTTTGTGTTAAAAAATCAAGGTTGTATAATTTTAACTAAAATAATCATTACGTTGGCCTTTAGGTTATGAATAGAGCTAGTAACATGTTGATAATGTGATGTAGTTGAGTAATTGGATCAACAAGCATCACAAATGTGTGTTTCCGTGTAAAAAGGCTATAATGACACTCCAACCAAATAGCTTAATGACAACATGACTTAGTTGAGTAATCGGATCGACATTCATCACAAATGTTTGCCTCTGCATAAAAGATTAGGTTCATGTCCTTAATGAAAAATCAACAAAAATAATGTTTTCAAATAAAAACCTATCAAACTTGTTAGTAGCTTGATTTTTCATGAAAACCTATAAAGGAATAGCTATACTTTTATTTTAACTGAATGATTATCAATGTGTGTATGCAAGTGATAGAGGTTAATAGACTCAACATTAATATTTTGATTAGTTTGTATATTAAGTCTAAGGTGATTCGACACAGATTTTGTATGTTAATAATTTAGAGCAACTTAAATGATTGTGTTTAGAGTTAATTATTTCGTGAAGTTGAAGTCATTGCCTCATTTGTTGCATTGTGTGTTTTGTGCTTTGTGCTTTGTGTTGTTTGTTGTTTTTTTAGAAATTTAAAATTTTATTAAAGAATTAAGGGGTTAACATACAAAGGAGGTCTATCACTTAAGACCCCTCAATACACTAAAATATCTAGGCTAATACTAAAAAAACTAATATAAAAAGAGTAATCCAAAGTTTTGTTAGGAAAACAAAAAACGATGACGTAAGGAGGAAGCCTCGAGTTTTTCATTATACAGTTAGGGTATAACTAATTTCTCCTTTCTCAAAGTTTACAGAAGCTTCTAGATTCGGGTGGGTGAGATGCATAACACCGATGGCTAGGATAACAACGTGGTTGTCTTATTCTTCTTCCTATTCTGTATTTGTACTTGATGACTCTCATCTTAGGTAAGCCTTATCTTTAGATTCACTATGATTCTTGGAATTTTAGGGCAAAATATAACTCTTTTCCTGAAATCTACAAACTTGGCTAACCAAAGGAGTGAATGATGCATTCTAAGGAATAAAGGAAACTGACTCAGGTAAGCATCTCAGATAGATTTCCTCTTTTCTATTATTTTAAACTCATTGTAACTCTTCAATCTGGCAAGGGGTATCTTTGATGAAGTCTAAGAAGGGAGCACTACAAGTGAGTCCTAATCTCCTATATCCTTATATTCATAAGTAGAGGCATGATAAGGCATTTTTATTCATGAGTGCATAATGACTTAATTTCTAAACTGAAGTGAGATGGAACTCTAGTCATGAATTTTCTGAGTAATATGGAGTGAGGATTAGATTCTATATGAGAAAGCTATTCTTCTGTGACGGTGAGAGTTCAACTGATTTAGAATTAGTTGTTCTCTTATGCTAGTTATAATGAGCTTTATAAGATAAAGCAGGAAAACAACCTTCTATTTAAACCTCCTGTTGTTCCTCTCCTTCCGAATTACTTTAGTGCATGTAGCAACTGAGATTAGAATAACAACTCTATCAAATTTAAAAATGTTGGGCCCGATCCCCGTAACCCGAATCCCGAGGCGACCCCTCGGGCTGCGCCCCGACGGGCGACCCGAACCGTCGGACCCGATCCCAA
>JANITW010139243.1:0-12662 GCA_027564335.1 Erythroxylum williamsii | reverse complement strand
ATATTAGGTTTAAGCACTTTGATAGATTTATGTTTAATTTGATAGACATGTTACATCCATACTAAAACCAAACTAGATCTAGTAGGATCAAAATGGATGATTTGTCAATAAAGTTATGAATACCATATCAGTACATATACCTGATTTGGTTCTAGTATGGTACTATATAGGTATTGATCAATATTGGATACTGTTTTGAGTAACGTTTTAAATTTATAAAATAATCTCTGAATTGTAAAAAAAATTCATAAAATAGTCTCTCAATATATTGTACTGTATAGTTTATAATTTAATATAAACTATGTCATTGAAAATCAAAATAATAGAAATATGAAACAACAACATTCTATTTATTTTTATTAATATTACTTTTACATATTTCATATATAAATAATAACAACAATTAATATGAAAAATATCATTTAATCATGATACAAATAAAAAATTGAGGATAATAGAAAGTATTTAAAATGTTACAATTTCAACATATAATAAACAATAATTACAACAAAACATCAAGGAAAAAGAATAATAAATATCCATGACTCTCTAACTAATACAATTTACAACAAGAGTTCACATCGAAGAAACAACCAATTATAATTGAAACCTGAAATAAAAATATTTACAATTATATTTATATTACATATATAGAATTTAATACATACCTCAAATATAAGTGAAATTAAAAGAAGAGGAGTAATAAATACTTGAAACTTCATTCAATCAAATACTTGCTCAAATTTTATTAACCCCAATTCTCATTTAGTACAAAGTCCTCATTATTGAGAGGAGCCTTATGAACACTATTATTCAAATTCGTTGCATTAGATGACATATCAATACTTTATTATCTAATATTAGCTTCTACGTCAGTCTTATCTATCAAACCATTCCCTCATAAACTCAACTAGCCAAAAGACTAATATGAATAAGGCAAATTAGATCCACAAAACTACTTGTTCTATTAAGAGTCCTAGTAAACAAATAAAATTAAATTATTAAGAAATTATATCTAACTTAATAATTATAGTAACTTACCTTTCTGAAGCTTTAAATTGTATCGAACAAAGACAAATTTATTTAATCTTTTGTACTCTAATCTATTCCTTTTCTTAGAATGGATGAATTCAAATGTGCTCCAATTCTTTTCATATCCTGTTGTACTCACTCATTGACTTATAATTTAAATTGTAAACCTTTAGAATTTTGGAACACCACTTTAGAGTTGGTCCTACCAAATTACTATAAGTTTATTACTGACAATGATTTTGCTTATAAAGCAACTAAAAGATGATTGCAAATCAAGTACAATTCTTTTTATTGGACTCTTTGTGTTGCACATTGCATTAACCTAATGTTAGAAAACATTAAAGATGCTAGGTATTTTCCTATTATTAATGAGAGTATACAGAAAGTAAAAAAGGGGACCAAGTTCACCTACAATCGTGCATGGTTCCTGAATTTAATGGAAAATTATTTCACCAATGATACGAATTTGTTTTTAGGTCGTACCTTGGCATGCTAGGTTTGATGCTAGATTGGAGGTTTTTTAAAATTATATTTAAAGATAAGGAATTTTGGTTCCAATGTTAATTTATCATCTGAGTTTGTGAGCTTTTGGTGAGGGCACTTTGTCGAGTTGATAGTGATGAAAAGGCAATAATGGGTTATTTTTATAATGTTATAGAGAGGGTGACGTAAGCAATCAAGGCCAATATGAAAATAGATCTTTGTACATACCTTATCTTGCAGTCATTACTAAGAGATGAGAAATATAATTATACTTTCTTTTAATTGCAATTGAGACGTTTTTGAATTTTAATGTCTGTTTTAAACCAAGTTTTACAAAGAAGTTGAAGTTAATAGGAGAGTGTTATTAACTATTACAACAATTGTTGCCTATAAGATGATGTAAGATCTTCTAAACTCATAATTGGAGATTTATAAGGATACTTCTAGTGATTTTGGGATGCCAATTGCAATTCGTCAAATAGACAAACTTGATCCAGATATTTTTGTTTCACTTTTGTTACTTATTAAGAATTAATCATCACTTTATTTTGTTTATAATATTACTTTTGTTGTCTTACAATTGCTTGGTAAGACTAATTTGAAAGTAGTGTTCTATAATTTCATTAATTATTCATTGGTGTTTTATTAATGTCCAGTTTTAATAGAACAATGATAAGGAACAATTAGGGATAATACATAAATGTAATATGAATCTTATTTTTATAATTTTATTTGTAATGTATAATTATCCCCTAGATTTTATCATATACATCTAAATATGTACAAGATAAAGAATGTCTTTAAATTATTTTGTCTCTAAACTATAAACAATCGATTGGTTGTAGGAAATAAACTAACACAAACTTTAAATGTTATAAGAATATTATGTTTCTTCTGTTTATTGTAAGTTGTAACTAAACTCCACTACTAAGTAATAACTGCTATGCAATACTTTTAATTGATTGTTGCATTCTCCATCTCAACATCCGCAATAACAAAAAAAATGAACGTACATAGAAATCGACTTTATTTTGTCAATGTTTATCTAAGGAATGATAATAACTGATCATAAATAAGTGTTTTCTAGGTAATGAATTAATAACCCAAAGCTCTGAATTGATTAAAAAATTCGACCTTCTTTTTTTTAAAGATAATAATACATTAAAGAATATGTTAAATACCTTTAGTTAATCCAGGTATAGCTTTAATGATTGAATTAGATAAACATATCATACTATCATATTTAGATAAAGATAACAACTTATGACAATTCATTATTAGTAATATAATACATTTTGTGAAACTTCATTATTAGTAATATACTACTAATTACTTTGCTTAAGAGATGCCTTCAAACTAAAAAGGATTATCTTGTTTTGTTCTTACATATGATAAATGAAAACATGCAGTAATACAACTACTAGTGGTACTGAAATGAATCAAATATAATATAAATGGCTAGCATCATTAAAAAAATCTAGGAGATAAGAATTCCCTAAAAAACCTTGCCTATGCACATACAATATCTAGGTGTTAATAAGTTTAAAATTTTGTCATGTTAAAGAGAGTAATTATGCCTATAATTTTAGAATTAGAGTAGTGAAGATAGTAAACACTACAAGAATGTTTGGATTTACTGACGGACAAAACCGACGCTAAATCCAAGAATTCCATTGGTATTGATATTTACCGAGAAAATTTAACAATCGGTAAAGTCGTCGTTAATGCGGGCGTAGGTAACTTTAACGACGGAATATCAAATGCTATTCTGTCGGTAAAAAATACGGATGGAATTATCAAAATTGTCGGTATATCGACGTAAATATACCGACGGATTAACATAATCGATCGGTAAAAAAACGGACAACTTACCAATGGTATACGATGTTCCATTGATACTATGTAGATAAGTTTTCGATGATTTCCTTATTCCGTTGGTAATATGTTAACATGTTTTCCGAAGGTTTTCTCTAATCCATCAGTAATTTGAAGTTATAATTTTTTTAAAATCCCAACATTAAAATTTGTTTAATGATCTTATAAAAAATGCATAATTTGAATAGTTGTGAATTATCTGTGCATATTAATTTAATTTGTGTATATATTAAATTTTTTGAAAAAGAAGTTAATTGGTAATATAAAGTTCAAAATTTGTTAAGTGATAATAAAAACATTCAAGTTTGCATAGCATATCTTTGTAATTAAAAGCAAATGACTACAACAATCCTAATGTCCTAGTGATGGAGGGTGCTTAGAGGTGTTACCCCTCCTCTTCAGCTGCTCCAACTCCTATCTCAATTGAGTCATCTATTCCATTTTCTCTTGCAGGTGAGTCATCTGGTCCATCTTCTTTTGCATATGAGTCTTCTTCTCCATCACCATATCCAATATGGCTCGAAGCTCGGCGATTTTCGATGATTATGCTTGTCTGGTAGAAGTTGTTGTGCTGGACATGGAGGATTGTGAATAACAAATATTCGCAAATGAACTTAGCCCAAATATCCTCCCGAGCCTCTATGTCTATTGGTGGAGTTACATCCTGAGATTGTCATTACTGCAGGGCTTCTCCAATACTTCTGTCATCGACTCCGTATTTGCTTCGAAATAAAATGCGATCGTACACCATCCTTGCGTATCGAACCAATGAAGTTGCGATAACGTGTACGAGCTCGCCTCTCCCATAGTCTATATATGTTGGCATCGATACCAGAATCCCAAAAAAATTCTTTCTGAAATAAGAAGAAAAAAATTTAAAGTAATATCATGTCATAATATTTATGTAATTAGTGTATATAAAGCAATACAAAACAAAAGTATATGTTTATTGTACCTGCAACTCCTGAAAGTAAAATTCCTTTGCTACCTGAGAGATATTCTTCCAGACATAACTCTCATGATCAATTCGTTCTTTAAATTTGGAAGTCACATTTCTTGAACACGGTCCAGACGGAAACAACCTAATATAACAAGTAATTTGATAAAATGTGAAAACTGATAAACCTATAACTTAATTATAAAGAAGTAGTCATTAATGTGATTTCACTTACAGAGCGCCATCAATTTCTATGTACTTTCTTCCATCTGGTCCCTGATCTCCAAGCTTGCAGATGTCTCAGCCTTCCAATAAAGCAGTATTGGACGATATATGAGTTAGGGATGGGGATATGAATGGTGTGGTATGTCTTGCAGTAGGTGATGCCTCATCTACAACTGTAGGTTCAGTAGGGAGAGGAGGTGAGCTCCTGGGAGCTGCAGAATGTGACGATCCACCTACATAATAGGTGCCACCAATCAAGCCTCTAAATCTAGGCCGGATAACCTCACACTGTCTCTTTGGTACCATACGACCAACCTGGCAATCATTGTTTATCGAAATTTCTACTTATTTAATAATTTGAATTAAATATTTGATACAATATATGGAAAAGGAAATAATGCAATTTGTTTAATGTCATATCCAAGTACAAACGACGAAAAAGACAATTAGCAATTGTAGAACAAAAACAATAACAACCCTTATTCAATAGGGCATAGGACAGATTCTTGCATAGGACAGATTCTTACACATACAATAATATATCAACGTTCAATTGCTTATGTACTATATTGCAACAATAAATTAAAATGATATAATTATTTTGTTTGATTCCATATGACATGGGATTCAGTAAAGAAAATGAGTCCCTTATGTCTGGATTCCTGAGAAGTGTCCTGGCCTGTTCAAAAGCACCAATTGAAATAGCGATACTTCTTCCCTCAGGTTTGCACTTTTGAACACCTTCTTTCAACAACATTTCTACTATATCTAAACTTGTTGAGGATACACTGAATGCATCATTGGTCTTAGTATGAAAGACTAACTCTCCAGATAAACTACTAGCGAGAACTGATTTACCTAAAACACAATCAGTATATAACTTTCATAATGTCATATTAGAAAATGGTTAAACGAACCAATAATAGATATTAATGCATACATGAATATCTAGACGAGGTTTGTGCAATTGACGAATTTTGTTTAAGAATCGATCTTCCTAATCCTTTAAATACTGTAGTGACATCGCTTTCGCCTCTATCGACATACATATGATCTTTGAGATTTAAGGAAGTTTAAAACATGTAGTATAGACCATCAAATGTGAATATATATAATCATTTCATGAAAGGAAATGAGATGTACATAATAAGGAAAGAGACATTATCTAGATCATACTAAACATATTGAAGTAGAAGATCGGCCATAGAAGGCAAACAATCCTTGGTGTATGAAGTGGCGATTTTTCCTGCATACTTTATTCCTTCGATTGAAACAATTTTGACACATTCCTCCCAAACGAAGGAATTACTACCATCTAGAACCAGTTTCCATGTCGACATTCCTTGAATAAGATTTTCCATGAAATTCTTTACATAATATAGTGAAAAGGAAATAATTTATCACGTTCATTAAAAAAATTCAATTACAAACACAATTTAATCACTATCATACTTAATTGTAAAGTACAATCATCTTCTTCTTCAGATGAATAAGAATCAAACTTGGGTTCCTCTTTAGATCTCCGACCCTTGTCATCCTCTCCAAATGAAATATCAACAAATTTGTTCGATGGATCATGTAAAGATTCATTATCGTCATATGTTACAGATGTATTTATAAATGTGACATCTTCCTTAAACGCTTCAGTGTCAACTCTCTACTCTCCTTTTTTATGTGATTGGAAAACACCTCTAGGTTTAACTGTACAAACTACCAATCAATGTATCTTATCTCGTCGTAACTTTGAAAAAGGGATATAACACACCTGTTTCGCTTGTATTGCCAAAACGAAAGGTTCAAACTGTCTCAATCTTCTCCTTATGTTGACTTCAACTAGATTGTATCAGCTATGCACTGTGGTTCTAACATTTGAAGTTGGGTCATATCAGTCACATTTAAATATTACACATCGCTTAATTGGAAAAGCAGGGTACTCAACTTCAAGTATTTCAATTATTTTACCATAGTAATTCATCAATTCTCCCTGTATGGCAACTCCACTATTTATTGTTGCCATGGTATGCCCATGATATTCTGTATGATATTTGTATCCATTCACGAAAAACATCGGATATGATTTAGCAGTTCGCAGAGGTCCCTTTGAAAGATCACTATTGAACTTGTTCTCTATTGGATTTTCTACAGCCTATATAAAAGAAATTATCATACCATTAATGTATAATGTCATGGGAATACTTAAATATGGTATTGAACTAGAATAGTTGTAAGTAAGAACTTACATATCTCTTGAACCATCAAGGAAAGTATTTTCCAACTTCTTTATTTATATCATCCTGTATGTTGTCTGGCATTATGTCGTGTAACAATGCCTCGTACAATCTAAATATATTATTATTTATTTCAATAATGAACAACACAGAAATATAAAGGAAGAAACCACAATGTTCAACTTACTGCACGAAAGGTTGAATCTCCTGACAGTTTAATAAAATGTAACCATGTGCAATCTTAATTTCTTCCTCTGTTAACATTCTTCTTGTTGGACGTCTATATGTTCGTCCAGAAAATGTAAAAATGGAAAAGTTACCATCAACATCA
The DNA here is from genome assembly GCA_027564335.1 of Erythroxylum williamsii. NCBI lineage: Eukaryota > Viridiplantae > Streptophyta > Magnoliopsida > Malpighiales > Erythroxylaceae > Erythroxylum > Erythroxylum williamsii. The sequence continues at coordinate 5,551 of JANITW010139243.1, read as the reverse complement.
GTCGTTCTTCCCCCATCTTCATTACGAGGAACTTTTCTTTCTTTTGTGTGCACGTGCGGCTTAAAATAATGTTCACAAAATGTACTAGCTTCCTCTACTAAATAAGCCTTACATATCAATCCTTTAACTCTGGCCTTGTTTTTCACATTTTTTAAGTGATGCAAATACCTATATTGGACAAAATGGTTATTAGATTTTTTTTAGTAAAAACATAATAATATGTTTATAGCAATAATGTTTCTTCACTTAACTCTCAAATGGATACATCCATCGATATTGAACTGGTCTGGCTAGTTTTGCCTCGTGTTCTAAATGCTCAGATAGATACTCCATACAATCAAAGAAGCTTGGAGGAAAAATACCTTCTAACTTGCATAGAATTACTAGAATTTCCTTTTTGAGTCTCTCCATGTTCGCCAACTTGACTTCAAATGATGTTAAACTTTTAAAAAACATACTTAATTCTATTATTACTCCCCAAACCTTATTTGGTAGCAACTCATGAAATGCAATTGGAATAAGTCTTTGCATAAATACATGACAGTCATGACTTTTTATTCCAAATAGTTTGTACTTCCTCAGGTCCACACACCTAGCTAAGTTCGAAATAAAACCATTGGGAAACTTCAAAATTTTCAACCATTTACATAAATTCTCCTTTTGAAAAAAGTGTAACATGCTTTCATACATTTTCTGGTGCGAAGATCTTTATACAATCCATTCCTTCTACAAAAAAGTTGCAAATCAGCTCGTGATTTTGCATTGACTTTTATCCTCCCTTCAATATTCATAATAGTATTGAACAAGTTGTCAAAAATATTTTTTTCAATATGCATAACATCTAGATTATGACGTATCAAATTCGTTTTCCAATATGGAAAATCCCAAAATATACTTCGTTTTCTCCAACCAAAGTTTTGACTAATTCTTGTATTTACTTCATTGACTTCAATTGGCCTTACTTCATTTACTAATAGTTAGTACTCCAATCGGTCAGTATATTATTATTAATCAAGTTTATAGAGATTGTGAAATATGTATTAGTGGAGGAAAATTAGTAGCGAATTTAAAACCATTGAGGATGGGAGGATTAGATGTGATTTTAGGCATGGATACGTTAGACAAATATAATACTAGTTAGATTGCAAATAGAAGATAGTAGAGTTTGAGTTGGATAGAGGTAGAAAGGTGGTGTTTATGGGAGGTAGAAAAGGGAGCTTGCCTAGAATTATTTGGACTCTAACGATAAAGAAAATGATGAGCAAAGGGTGTGAAGCATTCTTGGCATATGCGGTAGACATGAAGGTAGATGGAAGGAAGTTAGAAAACATTTTTGTGGTCATGGAATTCTCGGATGTATTTCCAAAGGAATTACCAGGGTTATCACCACCTATAAAAATCGAGTTTCCTATCAAGCTTCTAGCAAGGATAGCACCGATATCGATTCTACCTTATAGAATGACTCCGACAGAATTGAAGGAGCTTAAAGAGCAGTTAGAAGAGTTGTTGGAAAAAGGCTATATTGGGCCTAGCTCTTTGCCTTAGGGAGCCCCAGTTCTTTTTATGAGAAGAAAGATGGATCATTGAGGATGTGTGTGGATTACTATAAGCTCAATCATGTCACTATCAAGAATAGATATCCGCTTCCACGTATAGATGATTTGTTTGATCAATTATAAGGGGTAAGTGTCTTCTCCAAAATAGATTTGAAATCAGGTTATCACCAGTTGAGGATAAAGGAGTCTGATGTGTTGAAGACTAATTTTAGAACATGATATAGGCATTTTGAGTTCTTAGTTATGCCTCTTGGGTTAACGAATGCATCTACAGCCTTTATAGACTTAATGAATAGAGTCTTCAAACCTTTCTTAGACCAATTTTTCATAGTCTTTATTGATGATATATTGGTTTATTTCAAGATTGACAAGGAGCATGAGGAACATTTACGGATTGCCTTGTAGGCATTGAGGAAGAAAGAGTTGTATGCCAAATTTGATAAATGTGAATTTTGGCTAAGGGAAGTGGTGTTTCTTGGACATATAATTTCAAAGCAAGGAGTACATATAGATCCGAGGAAAATAAAAGCTGTAGTAAAATGGGAAGCACCTAATAATATGGTAGAAGTGAGGAGTTTCTTAGGATTAGCTGGTTATTATAGAAGATTTATAGAGGGATTTTTCATGATAGTGGCCCCACTTGCCAAATTGACAAGGAAGAATCAGAAGTTTGTGTGGACAGAGGAATGCCAGGAAAGCTTTAAGGAATTAAAGAATAGGCTCATGATTGCACCAATTTTGACTTTGCCTTCTAGTAGTGATGGAATATAATGTATATTGATGCCTTAATAATGGGATTAGGGTATGTGTTGATGCAAAGAGATAAAGTGATTACTTGCTTCTAGGCAATTAAAACCTTATGAGATTAATTATCCTATGTATGGCTTGAATTTAGATGCCATAATTTTTGCGTTAAAAATATAAAGACATTACTCATATGGAGTTACCACTAGGGTATTTACAGACCACAAGAGTCTTAAGTATTTGATGAGCCAAAAAGAGCTAAATTTGAGGCAAAGAAGGTGGTTAAAATTACTAAAAGATTATGACTTAATGATAGACTACCACCTAGGAAAAGCTAATGTAATAGCGGATGCATTGAGTAGAAAATCTACTATGACACATGTTGAGACTTTATATCTTCCTTTTTTGAAGGAATTAGCCAGACTTAAGGTGACATTGAGGCAAGTCGAATCTAGTTGTATATTGACTAATTTTAGAATAAGACCAGTGTTGAATGAGAAGATTAAAGAATTGTAGGAGCAAGATTAGTATTTGAGCTAGCTTAGAGAAGAGATTAAGAATGGTAAACCTTCTAAAATAGAGATAAGAGAAGATGAAATGATGTTGGTAGGTAACCGACTATGTATTCCCGATATGTTAGAATTGAATGAAATTCTTAATGAGGTACACAATGCTTCCTATGCAATGCACCCGAGGAGTACGAGAATGTATAGAGATTTGAAAGAGCACTTTTGATGGAGAGGAATGAAGAAAGATGTTGTAGAGCATGCAAGAAAATGCTTAGTGTTTTAGCAAGTTAAAACAAAAAATTAAGAACTTATCGGTAAGCTCAAACCTTTGTCAATTCCTGAATAGAAGTGGGAGAAGCTTACGATGGATTTCTTGATGAGATTGCCAAGAACCAGCAGGAAACATGATGCAATATGGATGATTGTTGATAAGTTAACCAAGTCAGCACATTTCTTGCCAATTAGACAAGTAGATTCTTTGAATGTTTTGGCCAAGAAATACGTAAATGAAATAATCAAATTTCATAGGATTCCAAGTTCTATAGTCTTAGATAGAGATCCCAAATTTACCTCTAGATTCTGGAAAAGTTTACAAGAGCTTTGGGAACTAAGTTGAATTTTAGTATGGCTTTCAATCCACATATTGATGGTTAATCAGAGAGGGTAGTACAAACATTGGAGGCAATGTTAAAAGCTTGCTTTATGGATTTCAAAGGCTCATGGGATCATCATCTGCCTTTAATTGAATTTGCTTATAATAATTCCTTCCACTTAGGAATTTAAATGGCACCTTATGAAGTTTTGTATGGTAAGAGGTGCAGAATTCCTATTTGTTAGAATGAGGAAGGTGAAAGGAGACTTGTAGGACTTGAGTCAGTACAAGTTATAGTTGATAAGATTAAATTGGTAAAACAAAGACCTAAGGGAACTCAAGACAGAATGAAAAGTTATACTGATGCACATCAAAAGGAAATGGACTATGAAGTTGTTGAGAAAGTCTTTCTTAAGATATTTCCTTAGAAAGGAGTCACGAGATTTGACAAAAAGGGCAAATTGAGCCTGATATATATGGGTCCCAATGAGATTGTTGAGAGGATTGGGCCACTAGCCTATAGGTTGGCGCTACCATCAGAATTGTCACAGATACATGATGTCTTTCATATTTCCACTTTGAGGAGGTATAGATCAGATCACTCTCACATCATTCAGACCACTGATGTTTAGATGAGAGATGATCTGACGTATGAGGAAACTTCAGTGGAGATTTTAGACATTAAAGAAAAGGTTGTTAGGAACAAGACAATTCAATTAGTTAAAGTCCTGTGCAAAAACCATTCTTATGGAAAAGGCCAGTTGGGAGCCCTTAGAGGCCATGAAGGAGAAGTATCAACACTTTTTGTAGACTCAGGTAAGAATTTCGAGAATAAAATTCTTTAAGGGGTGAGAATTGTTGGATCTCAAAATTTTTCTTTTATTTTATTTACTTATTTATTTATTTGTTTGTTTTTTTATTTTATAATTGAGCCCATTAATTTAACAAGCATAAGTAGAAATTAGAATTTATAATGAGAATGTTAGAATTAAGTTGGAGTATAGCATGGTAGTTAATAGATTAAAGGAGCTAATAGGTGTTGCATTAAATGAAGAGGGACATAATTGAATAATAAGACAAACAGAGGGTGATATGTGTTTAGTTGTCAATATTTTTAATCATTGTCACTTAGCAATTATTGACATAAAAATGGTTAAAGTACTCACTTTAATTCATATATGATTTTAGGTACATATTAAAGTAAGTTGAAAGTATGACGTTTGAGTTATTTTCTGAAGATCAATTTTTACTGGTCTTCATAAAGTAAGAAGAAGAAAATTAAAAGACAAAAAAATGGAACATAAGAGATTTTTTTTTAAAAAAGCAAGCAGCATTTAGAAGCTCAAAATGACAACAAAAGAAGGAACCTAGAGAACAAAACATAGGAGCAAGGAGTTGTAAATGGCCATGAGAACAAAACACATACAGCTTGGCAACAAAACGACGTGCTCATGGAGGGACAACCCAAGCCAAAAACGACGCAGCGTCCATCTACCGCGTTTAAGCAGCAGCCGTGTGTTTTGAAATAAAACGCACACGGAGAAGGCAACAGCGAGGAGCAAGGAGGTTTTAAGTGATTTTGACCCTTATTAGTCACATCACAAGCACAATAAAGAGGAATTAAAATGCTACAGGAATAAATCAATACAAAGGGGCCTGAACCAACAGCTACGCGGAAGGGAGGCACAGGTGTGGAGCTGGAAGGTTAGTCTTGCATGAAGAGGGCTTGGCTTAGTGGCTTGCTGGCGTGGAGGCGCGCTGGCGTGGAGGCGCGAGAGCTGCATGCATGGAGTGAACAGTGGCGTAAATAAGAAAACTCTCCAAGTTTAATGATCCCATCAGCTACAGTGGCAAGTAGCTGCGGTGTAATTGAGAGGAGCTTAGGTAGTGAACAGTAAGGGCTTTGGTAGGGTCAATTTTGGGCTGAAGTTGTTGGGCCCGTATTTTGTGTACCACGGCGAAGAGGCCACGCGTACTTCAAGGTTGCACGCGACCATAACACTAATTAGTATTGTCCGCTTTGGTCAGGATTCATAGCTCAATGGTAAGAGGCGTGCTGCTAGAAAGCAACAAAACTGTGAGGTCAGGGGGTCGAATCCTGACCAAAGCGGATAATACTGATTAGTGTTGTGGTCGCGTGCAACCTTGAA
>JANITW010139158.1:0-12670 GCA_027564335.1 Erythroxylum williamsii | reverse complement strand
CTTCTAACTCAAGAAGTGTAAAATCTATGAGAGTTTTCGTCTCATATCGACAATTCCTAATATATTCCAATATCTGAAGTTGCTTTGACATGAAATACATAATAGCTTTAAAATCTGGTCTTCTTATCTCTCTATTGTTTTCAAGTTCAGCAGAATATTGTAATCTGATTTCATTTATCAAATGGTTAATGCTATTTTTTGATCCTAAATCTAGCCGAACTCAGTGTTCTCTATATGCTTCGACATCCATTTGTGGGTTTATGAAATTTCTTAGATCCATTCTATAGTCATCACAAACATGATATAGAGAAATAGGCGCTTCCTTACCTAGTTTTCGGATTGACCAAAATATTGCCGGGTCATACCATGAAGCTTTTATCGAGCGTTTTAGCCCCAACCTTAATCCTTGAACATAGAATCAAGGTAACTCTTCTATAGTTCATTCAACAATACTCAGCACAGCCTTGTTTCATTTCCTACCTCAATGCATAAGAAAATAGGTAAAGAAGTTTGAAGGAGTATATTGCTCTAAGTGTTTGTGAGCTATAGAACGAATATAAGAAAAGGGAGTTTATTTAGGATGCATGGGATGGGAAAGATTACAAAGAAGAGGTTGTTTTTTCCCGTGTGTCTCCCTCCACTTCCCTAGGATTACATTATATAGGCAGGAAAAGTAAAATACTATGCTAGATATTTTTGCTATATTACAAAGGCATATATCCACTTTGATAAGATAATCAAAGAGTTTGGTTTCCCATAAAATTCGGATAAACCTTGTGTGTATAAGAAGGTTAGTAGAAGTAAAATCGTATTCCTTGTGCTCTATGTAGATAACATATTATTACTAGGAAACGATGTCTTTATGATACAATCTATGAAGATTTGGTTGTCCAGATAATTTGCCATGAAAGATCTTAGTGACGCAAATTATATCCTTGGGATAGAGATCTATAGTGATAGATCGAAAAGGTTACTTGGTCTTTCACAATCAACGTACATAGACAAGATGCTAAAGAGCTTTAGGCAGTCGAAGAGAGGGTATCTTCCCATGACTCATAAGATAACACTCTCGAAATCTATGTGTCCTAAGACACAAGATGAGAGGACGCGCATAAATATGACCTCGTAGGCATCTGCAGTAGGATCTATCATGTATGCTATGCTATGTACGAGTTCCGATGTATCATATGCTCTAAGTGTTATGAGCATATACCAATTGGATCTTGGTGAGGGTCACTCAGTGGCTGTCAAAAACATCCTCAATTACTTACGAAGGACTAAGGATGTTTTCTTGATATATGGAGATGGAAATCTAAAAGTGGGTAGGTATACAGATGCTAATTTTCAATCTGATAAAGATGATTCCAAATCCCAATTAGGTTATATATTCATATTGAACGACGGGGCGATCAGTTGAAAGAGTTCCAAATAAGAGACAACTGTCGATTCAACAACCAAGGCGGAGAACATTGCCACTTTAGATGCAGCAAAGGAAACAGTTTGGATCAAGAAGTTCATGACTGATCTTGGTGTGGTTCTTAGCAGTGATAGAACCATATAGTTGTATTATGACAATAATAGGCCTATTGCGCAGGCAAAAGAACTAAGGTCTCATCAACGATCTAAGCACGTATTTCGTACATATCATCTGATTAGGGAGATCATTGGTCGAGGTGATGTATAGATAGAGAGAATTCCCACCGAGCTGAAACATTGCTGATTCGTTGACGAAGTCATTTTCACATAATAACTTTGATTCTCATGTACTTGCCTATGATGTTAGATATCAAGGCGATTGACTTTAAGTCAAGTGAGAGATTTGTTAGAGTAGAGTCCTGAAGGCAGTCTTCTTTAGCCCGTTTTGTACAAAGTTGTGTACATATTTTATTTTTAATAATAAAGAAAGGCATATTTCATTAAGTTGGTGTTCATTATTTATGAATTGGTACTGATTTATAAGCAAATTAATGAAGTCCATGATATATGACATAGTATGAAGGAAATCATGATGTAATACTACTGAGATTCCTATCATGTGCAATTATGTCAGTATCTAAATTATCCCTAGTTATAGGATTAATGAGAATGGTCATCGTCAATCCAGATAGACTAGCACATGTTAAACTTCTCGATTTGACAAGCAGTGGATCTTAGAAATTATAGATATGAGATGTTTAGAGTTAAGTTGTGGATGTTTGCTAGAGGTAGTAAGTACATTAGATGACCTATCATGAGATCATCATATGAATGTTCTATTCTAATGCCAGTGATAATCTTATCATAGAAATAGTGCAAGTATCCTTAGACCTAAGGTATCAAGGATATTTTAGATACTGATTCTGTGCTTTAACTTCATTCTTTATTGCCTTGCATAGGTCGCTCATAGGGTGGTGATTGGGTATAACTTGAGGTATTCGAAGGTAATTAAGTAATCAATAGAGGATTCACCACTTCTGTAATAGTAAAAGATGATACCCATGATCTCTTGTCAGGGTCATTACTTGGAAATCTTTGGTCGGAGTACATGTATCATGAAGAATGTCTTCATTGAGATATAGAATAATGAGTTATAAGATGAGAACTGATATCATTGGGCTATATTTGACGTAGTCAGTCTAGTGAGAGTTGACACTTTGCCCATACTTATAACCAAGTTGGTTATATCATGGTGAAAGGATGAATTGCACAATAATTGTCTGTGGGAGGGTTCGTGAGATGGTTCGTGATGAGTACAGGTTCGTTCATCAAACCACTTACTTTTTAGTCAATTGGGTGTCGTGATGTATTGCTAGACGCTACTCATAACTTTCTTGGATTAAGTGTTAATCCAAGTGGCCAATATAACCGAAAATCTAATGAGTCACACACATAAGAGTAACTCGGAGGATTCATAAAATCATTTTGGATAGAGATCCATTATATAGAGAATAATAGAACCAAATGGATCTCGATGAGATTATGATATATTCCGATGAGATCGCGACATCGATATTGCTAAAACAGGTCTCCGGTGTTTTTGTACTCCCAAAACCTGATACGATCAACCCCAGTATGACTGGACCACCTCAATATATATATACACATATATATATAAAGGTGTGTACAAAAAAGAAGATGAGAGTCTTCTTTAATAGGTTGCATTTATTGTCTTTTAATGATAAAAGAAAAAAACAATAAAAGACAAAAAGGCTAAGCAGGAAGGTTGATGCTCGTAAGAAAGGTTTTTAACAAGTATATAAAAACCATCTTTTAAGCTTTATCATCTTCTTCTCTCCTCTTTCTCTTTAACGTTTTTGCTCTTTATAGAACAAAGGAGAGAGCTAGCACTCTTGTCTTTGTTCTAACCATTTTCAAATCAAAGAGTTTGATTTAGTTAGGTTCTCCGATCCCTGCATGGATATCATTAGAGAAGGTTTGTTTTAGTCGTTGTGACTTGTGACAATCCGACAAGTAGAAGATCAAAAAACGAAGGAGACTACACACAAGGTACATAGTTATTATATGAATGATTGATTTGTGTAAATGTCATGCATTCCTATATATATATATATTATGAATCTGTATGTGAATTTAGAATTTTCAGCTAGGGATATATATATATATGTAAAGAATTTTCAGCTAGGTTTAATGGTATTTCCTTGTATAGGAACATAGATCATAGACTTTGGGAAAGTCCCGAAACAAATTTTTTGTGTTTTTTGCACTGCGTATATATGATGAACACATCAGGATTTTCCTACATTTACAACATGAACAATAGATATGAGTGATGTACTGCAGATCACCCACACTACTATAATAAAGAGTGGCATTAACTGGATCAACGCTGCTAGAAGTTGGTTTATCTTCCACATATATGAGTGTTGCAAAGGGGACACTATCAAATATCTTTAGTTTATACAACAAATTAGTAATATGCTTGCATCGACTAAGAAAAACAACGCCAATAAATTGATTTATATCTTTGAGGTTGTTATGCAGAAAGGCATTCTTTATATTAATTTATTTCATATGCCAATTGAAAGAGAGAGATACAACGATGACTAATTAATTAAATTGTAGTCAACATCACAACATGAGTAATCACTTCATCATAATCAAGTCCTGAAACTTGAGTAAAACCTTCGGCGATTAACCTTACTTTGAATTGATCAATGCTGCCATCTTCTTTTGTTTTAAGCTTATGAACCCATTTGGATCCTAAAATATTAATACCTATAGATGGATGAGGAATAAGATTCCATGTCTTGTTCTCTGAAGGCAAGCAATTCTTTAAGCATGACTGCTACCCGACATGGATCTTTCAAAGCAGTTTTCTACAGTTTTTGATTCTTAAATAGTTGAAGTTGAAAATGTTGTCGTAAAAAGAGTGACATAATATGAGAGGTGGCCTTCAAACTCGTGGATGTAGAGATATGTTTGGTTCTTCTAAATTGTGTTTTGAAAGATGATGGGAAGAAGCCTCAAAGCTTAAGAATCCATTTAATGAATATGATTAAGAAATTTACTAGATGCAAACACACCGCCACCATCATATTGGAAGATCTTAATTCTTTGATAAAATCGATTTTCAACTAACTTTTGAAATTTGATAAATTAGGCAAAAAAATCATACATATATATATAGTGGATATAACCATGTGAACCTGCTAAAGTTGTCAATGAAAACTATATCGAATTGGAAGCATTGTATTAAGGTAACAGGACAGATCCCCAAAGATCATAATTCACAATTTGAAGCTTCACCATTTCTCTTAAATGGAAGCTTACAAAATTTTCTTTTTAACTAATACAAGCATTTTTAGGCTAGTTTTAAACATCGATAACATCTTTCTCCTTTAACAAAGATAAGAGCTTGGTATTAGATGTCCAAGTTATTGATGCCAAATTAATGATAAAATGTTGTTGTTCCTTATTGCATCGAAATCTTCATGAAAAACACCATCAAAAGTATATAGTTATCCTTTCTTAGTAAACTCGAAAGTATACAAGTCATCACTTATAAATTTACCAATAGAAAATAGACTCACTTTCGGTTCTAGTATCATAAGAACCTTATTTTGTTTAATATTTTCCTCATTAGTAGAAACTTAAACACTTCTTATATGTGAGATAGGAAAAACATTTCCATCTCCAACATATATGTCATTTCACTTTCATTATAGTTTTCTCTAGAGGATAACTTATCTACATCTTTTATCATATGAGGGGTAGCACCTGAGGCAACATAGAAAGATGAATCATTTTCATTGTTTAGATTAAGAGCATAGTTACAAATTTCATTCTGTAGTACTGGCCGGTACCAAAAATTCTAAAAAGGTAGGGACTTATTTGCAAAAGTTAGAATTTTTAAACCCCCTAGGCGACATACTCTCCTTCTCCTTTGTTTTTCTTCTCTCTCACACTATCATGCTCGCTCTTCTTCACTATTGCCACCAGTCCCTCTCTAACCGTCCGACGACCACCACAACATGACGACAATAACATAACCATCACTGCACCAGTCACACTCGTATAGTCACCCCAGAATAGGCAGATCTGAAATAGATCTAGATTCAAACCTGACCTAACCGGACATTGAATTGGATTTTTTATTTTTTGGGTTTGTTTTTTCTCTGAAATTTGAAAAATAATTGTGTTATATTTGGTCATTTACGTATGTTTTATGATAAAAATTGTTGAAAATTATTAGAATTTAAAATTGTTTACGTATGTTTTGTAATGGTTGAATTGAAATTGTTGAAAATTGTTAGAAATAAAATTGTTAGAATTTGGAATTGGAAATTGTTATAAATGAAAATTGTTTATGTATATTCATTATTTTGTGAATTGTGAATTTGTGATGGTTAAAAACTTGACATTGTTGGTTGTTGGAAATTTCGAAATGTAAACTATTTATGTATGTTTTGTAATGGTTGAATTGAAATTGTTGAAAATTGTTAGAAATTGTTGGAATTTGGAAATGAAATTGTTGGAAATTGATAGAACTGCCAATTGTTTATGTATATTTCATTATTTTGTGAATTATGAATTGTGCACTTGTGATGGTTGAAATTGTTGGTTGTTGGAAATGAAATTGTTGAAAATTTGAAAATGAAAATTGTTTATGTATGTTTTGTTATGTTTGAAACTTGGAATTGGAATTATTCAAAATTGTTAGAAGTGGAATTGTTGGAAATTATTATAAATAAAAATTGTTTATGTATGTTTTGCAAAGGTTGAATTGAAATTATTTCAAAATTGTTGGAAATAATAATTGTTTATGTATGTTTTGTGTAATTATGTATGTTTAATAACTGAAATTATATGTTCTTTATTTTGATATATGTATTCATTTATTTTTATAGATAAATGGAAGAAAGTTTAAGTATTTATGATCAAAATGCTTCAGAAAGATCTATTTGCTTGTCTTGTAACAAACATTTGAAAGGTGAAGGAATCACAATTTAGTTGGAGTTAAAGGAGATGTGGAAGCCTATAAAAAAGTAAGTCATGATGTAAAGTGGCAAATGAAAATTTTGCTTGAAAAATATCAACACGAGAAAGATAGAAGAGAGAGATTGAATTGTGAAATTGGTAGTGGAAGTTCGTTTACTAGTTTTCTTGATGATAGTGAAAATGTTGAAGGTGGTAGTAGTAGTGATAGTGTTCCATCCCAGGCCCAGTAAGAAGTGAATGTTATACTTGGACCTGATGTTAAGAAAAGAAGAAGGCAAATGCCATAGATGACTAAGTTTTTTGCATCACGAATAATTCCTGAAGCCCATCCTTCATAGTGTTATGCAATCAGGAGATACGGCTCACAATGTAGATGTGAAAATGGTCAGATAGTGGTGTGATACAAGTGTAACATTAAATGCTTCCCAATCTTACTATTGTCAGCCTATGGTGGATGTTATAACCTCTTACGATCTCGGATATAAAGCTCCTTTGATTGATGACTATAGAGGTAAACTTTTGAGTTTCTTAGTTTCTGAAATTAAAAGTTATTTGAGATAAAGAAGAGTGGATTAGGTTACTTATGGGTGTTCAATCATGTTTGATAATTAAACAGATATGAGACAACCTATTTTAATTTTTTGTTTTATTCTGCAAATGGCTTAATATTTTTGAAGTCTATTGATGCATCTGGCCTTATTAGAAATACTGATATTTTATTTGAAATATTTGATGAAGTTGTGAATGAGATAGGGCTAGAAAACATTATTCAGTTCATTACTGACAATGATTTTGCTTATAAAGTGACAGAAAAAAAAAGGTTACAAAATAAGTATAATTGTCCTTTTTGGACTTCTTATATTGTACATTACATTAACTTAATGCTGGAGAACATAGGAGGTTCTAAGTATTTTCCTATTATTGATGAGACTATGCAGAGAGCTAAAAAGGTGACCGAGTTCATCTATAACTTGCATTGAATTAAATGAGAAAGGAATTTACTAATGATAGAAATTTGTGTCATCCTACTGTGACAAAAGTTGCAACGAATTTTGTATTACTTCAGTGATTTATTACAATGAAGAAAGAGTTAAGACAAATGTTTATAAGTGATAAATGAGTTATATCTCAGCATGCTAGGTCTAATGTTGGCCTAGAGGTTTCTAGAATTATACTGAAAGATAGTGAATTTTGGTCTTAAATAGTAATTTGCTATTCGAGTTTGTAAGCCTTTCTTAAGGGTGCTTAGTGTGACTGATAGTGAAGAAAAAGTAACAATGAGTTTTTTTATGTCATGGAGAGGGCCAAGGAAGCAATCAAGACTAATATGAAATATAGGCCTTCCTTATACACACTATATATTGCAGTCATCAATGAAAGATAGGAAAGACATCTTTCTTCTTTGTTGTTTGCAATTGAGGCATTTTTGAATCTTAGTGTCAATTTCTGACCAGATTTTACAAAGAAAGCTGAAGTTAATAAGGGAATGTTATTCACTATTACAACAATTGTTGCCCATAACATGATGCAAGATCTCTCAAGCTCACAAATTGAGCTTTAGAAAAAGTCTTATGAGGATTTTGGAATGTCAATTGCTATTCGTCAAAGATCAAATTTTTTTTCAGGTATTAGCTGTTTCCTTTTTCTTACTTAATGAAAATTAATTATCACTTTATTTTATTTATAACGCTACTTTTATTATCTTATAACTTACAGTTCTTGGTGGGATCAATTCGCAAGTGGTTTTCTATAATTGCAATGGTTTGCAATTCAAATTTTAAGTCAAAGTGTGAGTAAAATAGGCTGTGAATAGAACTGAAGCATATTTGAATTCATCCATTCCAAGAAAAAGAATAGATTAGAGCATAAGAGATTGAATGATTTGGTCTTCATTCGTTATAATTTAAAGTTTCGAGAAAGGTATGTTATTATCATTATTAATTTTGGTATAGTTTCTTATAATTTTCTAATAATTAAATTTTATTGTTTACTAGAACTTTTAATAGCACAAGTAGTTTAACAGATACTTTGATAATATCTATCTTTTAGCAGATTGAGTTTCTGCGCAATTCGGGTTCACTAGATGTTAATGACTTGGAACATAATCTTTGATGGGAAGTATTGACATGTCATTTGATACATTGAATTTGAATGATGATGATTATGAAACTCCTCTCAATGATAAATATTTTGTACTAAATGATAATTGGAATCAGTACAGTTATAGCAGGTATCTTCCCATAGATGATTGAATGAAGTTTCAAGTTTTTGTTTTTCATTTTCTTTTAACTTTACTTATGTTTGATGTATATGTTATATTCTATATATGCAATGTACTTGTAAATGTTTTTGTTTTAAGTTTCACTTCTACATAGTTATTTTCTTATCACGAACTCTTGTCATAAATTGTAATAATTTGAGAGCTTAGAATATTTATTATTCTTTTTATTTGATGTAATTATTATTTATTATATGATGAAATTGTAATATTTTAAATACTTTATATTATTCTTAATTATATTTGTATGAGGATGATTGCATTTTTTCATATTAATTGTGATTATTATTTATATAAGAAATATTTGAAAATTATTGTTATTTTATATTAATTGTAGTTATTATTTATTACAATTTTTGGATACAGAGTTGATGTAAACTTATAAAATATACAGTACAATATGACAAGGGACTATTTTGTAATTCTAAAAAATCATGAAATATTTTATAAATTTAAAAAACTTATACGAAACAGTATTCAGTAGTGATCGATATCGATACAGTACTATACTAAAACTCAATCTGATACCAGGGCCAGTACGATATATGCAACTTTGGTTAAGAGCAACAAATGCTTGAGTTAAATTTTCATATTATTATAAATCATTAAACGTGTACGAAAAATCAAGACTAAAATGATTAGTTTTACCATACATTTGACAAGGTGGCATATTGATGATGTTGTTTTGTTATTACAGTTGCTCTTGATTATTTCCTCCTTAATTACTGGAGTGGCCTAAGTTGTTACTTTAATTTTGATTTTTAATTAGGTTAAAAAGTTTTATTTTTAACTTTATTATAATGACCAGTTAGCGTGAATCCTTTACCATGAGAATTGAACTTACCACCTCCTCTTCTACTATATCTACGATTTCATCTTTAACTTTAACTTAAAAAAGGCTCGGGCATGTTCTGTATATTGCTTCTCCTTTTCTCAATTCAATTACAAGTGTTAAAGTATATAACATATGTAACTAGTGTTACAGTATCATATATTTAAGTATATGTTTAATTACTATCATCAATGTTAATGCTATCTCTAACATCAGTTTCAATATTCCATTTGCAATTTCCTAATAATCTTCTTGGTTAAACATATCTCTTTATCAAGTTTAACTGCCTCATAGTTTTTACTAACCACCATGTGTTTGCACTTAACATTTATTTTACGACTCTTCCTCAACTTTGCATTAGCACCAATGATTTTGAATCATGAGTATTTCATCATTCTTAATCATAATATCTCACTCTTTATCAGTTGCACGTGTAAAACATATAATTAAAAAAAAACTCATTAAACAAAATATTATTCCTTCCTTGTTTAAACCCCAACCCTTCTTCATTTTCTTATTTTTTTCCCCTCTTTTACTCTATTCTTCTCTGATACACCCCCTTCTTACAACCTAGTATAGCCATTTTCAATCTATTTTGTGACACCTAATTTTGTTTATCATGCATTTTACATTTACGGCACTTAGATTTTAAGGTGTTTTCACAATTTTAGGGATTGTTCTTCCTTCAAAGTAGGTTTCACATTTGCTTTAATTTAAGGCATGTTTCCATAATTTTCCTCTTACTTAGCAATTATAAGTTGAATTTTCTTCCTCTCCTTATGAATTATTTGATTTGAGTGATGAATTGCATTGTAGATTGGATGAATTTCAAATTTGAGATTATTAATTTTATTCACCATGTTATGAAATTGTGATGGGTTTCTTTATGTTAGGCATAAATTGATGTTTTTCTATCAATTAGTTAATGTTTGTTTGTTTAACCATTTCGTACTTTGCATGATTCAGAGTTTAATTGTTCATGTAGTATAGGTTTAATTATTTAATTGTTCAATCCCAATCTAAATTTTAGGGATTGCATTTAGTAATTATTTAATTAATCTAATTTTGTTTGTTAATTGTATTTTAATTATGTTGTTATTTTAATTTTCTAATTATGTTGTTAATTTCATTATTTTTAGTTTAATTTGATTTTTAATTTTATATATTTTCATAATTGCATAACATAATGACTGTTTGAATTAAGTGTGGAAAAATCATTTTAAATATTTTTATATTCATTGTTTTCTCATATTTTATTTCATTTTAAGTATAATGAAAATAAGAATGGAAGCAATACAGCAATGGAGAGAATAAGAGAAACCAAGAAAAAGATAAAGAGGTGAAGGGTCTTCCAAAGACAAGATGAAGCTTATTAACTACTAGCATGAGAAATTGTCACACATTTACTTATGCAATATAAGATGCTATAATTTTGTCAGAGTTCATGAAAAACACTTTTAGAGGCTTAAAGACAAGAAGTTCGAGATCGACAAATGTGTAGATTAGGAGACGCTTGAGTAGCTTGGCTTGGCTTAACAAGTTCGAGACTTTCTTAGTATTGAAGCGTGGTCCCAATTCTTTAAGATTATGGAGCCTACATATTGGGAATTCATACTTGAGATGTGCTCCATGTTCTTCTTCGAGAAGGGCCATTAAAG
Organism: Erythroxylum williamsii; assembly: GCA_027564335.1. Taxonomy (NCBI): domain Eukaryota; kingdom Viridiplantae; phylum Streptophyta; class Magnoliopsida; order Malpighiales; family Erythroxylaceae; genus Erythroxylum; species Erythroxylum williamsii. The sequence continues at coordinate 1,464 of JANITW010139158.1, read as the reverse complement.
TTGGAATTGACCAAACACAATACAATTATGGATGATGGGGGATATGACTAAGGTGAGTGGTTTGGGTGAGCTTGCACTATTGAGGTTTTGTTCCCTTTGGTCTCCTAGGCCTCCTTATTCATCTCCTTCCTTAGAGGGATTCGGGAGTTGAACCTGGAATCTCAGGGTTTTGTTGGGTGCAAGACCCACGCCTCTCACCACTGAGCTACGTAGCTCAGTGGTGAGAGGCGTGTACTTAAGTGCAACAAAACTCTGAGGTCACAGGTTCAAGCGACAAGATCCGCGCCTGGCGACCAAAGGGGACAATACTAATTTACTTGGTTGAAGTTCAACAGACAAGATCCTCTAGCCCAACCAAACCAGTGAGCTACATGGTTTTCTCCGTGATGATGAGGCTTTATGATCAGGACTTCATGGAGACACAAGAGTATATAGACCTTCCGACAGACTTTGGGATAAAGGCCTGACGCATCTGGAGTACCAATAGCTAATAGGAAAAGTACGATCCCAGCATATCCAAAGTATCTACCTTGTGAGATCTCGCACTCAAGTACATTAGCAGGATCTTGAATCGTATATTGAGTGGGTGAGGTGATAACATTGGCATTGTTGGGAATGAGGATGTGCTTTATTTATAGACTATAAGTGAGAGGACACCAACATACTTAGGACACACCTTAACCTGATATTTTCAGTGTCAGAATAGGAAGAAGAAGGTAAGGATGATACGCATCGAGCCCTATGTGACATAATTAGCAAGAAGGATAAGAGTCTTCAGTTGACTACCGTTAATTAGGTTGCTCAACAATATGATCACCCTTAACCTAGATATTTATAAAGATTATTCGCATATTTTTTAGGAGATAAGGACATGATAAAGATGTCTACAGGTTGGTAGGACTTGAGGCTGAGCAAGTAACTACATGAGTAGACACGGATTGCCTCAACATAATAGAGCAGTTGTCAAGATAAGATTCACCCCCACCACAAAATGGAGGAGCAAATCATTAGGAGGATTATAACTTGTATGATAGTGCAGGATCACCCAAGACGTATATACCATTTGGACAACGAGACCAATTGAAGATTGCCTAATTAGATAAGTAAGTGGTGCAGATGGATGGAAGAGGATATAATACAGATGATAGGGCATTAAAAGATTTCCATACCTTCTCCACCATCTAGAGCAATCAAGTCATCCTTAGGTCCACAGCCAGTGACAGAGTCAGAAATTTAAGATAGGAGGGCCCAAATAAAATATAGATTTTGCAAAAATTTTCATATCAAAACTAAAAAAAAAAGTTTTATTAAGAATATAAAATAGTTAAAATTACAATGATCCTCGCCCCTTTTCATAAATTGAAATCTTTTCATAACAAGATCATTTTCAATATTTGCAAATACATCTCTTTCAATGTAACACACTAAACAATCATTCAATAGGTCATCTCCCATTTTATTACG
>JANITW010139125.1:0-12671 GCA_027564335.1 Erythroxylum williamsii | reverse complement strand
AGATTATATGACATAGGTTAATTGAATTAAAGTGTTAAGGTAGTAAGATTGCATGAAGGGCATTTTTGGAAGACCACATAAGGGTATAAGACCATAAGCTTATAAGGAAGGGCAAAATGGACAATTTAGAATCATTAATTGCAAAATTGAAATAAGAAGTATTGGCTTGCTTTTAAGGAAGAGGTAAAAACATGATTTGACGATAGAAAAGGAAAAAAGAAATGAAGAGAAGAGAGAAGAAGGAGAAAGTTTCGATTTTGAGAGGAAAGAGAGAAGAAAAGCTAAGTTTTGATTTTTCTTAGTCTTAAAGAGTGATTTTGAAGTTGTTCAAGAAGAGAAAAAGGAAGAGGGGGATTAGAGCTTCCATTAGAGCCAACAATCTCTCTATTTGGTGAAGATTCAAGGTAAGATTGCTTTTAATATTTTATATTTTGAACGAGTTTTGGTTCATAAAGCTTAAGAAATGTATGAGTTTAAGAAATTTAGGATCAATTTTAGTGAATATGTCTTATGGGTTCTCCAATTTGAATCCCTATTGAATGAAAATTTTGTCTTTGATGAAGGAAATCAAGAGAGGCAAGAGGAGCAATGGTAGAGGCATTTTTTAGCAAAGTTTTAAGTAAGAAAATCAAGGTGTGTGCATGTTTATAATAGAGTAGATAAGCCACTAAATGTTTTCTTTGAATTAAGGAAGTTTAATGATTTTAAATTGCATCATAGATGTTGCATTTATTGCTTCTTGAATGAATTGAGAATTTGCTATATGTTTGATATATGAATTGTGTTAATTGGTGAAAAGACTTTGAAAACAAATTTTTGTGAAAAGATAAATGTTTATGAAATCATATTTTCGGAAATGGTTTTCGAAATTCCTCATGTTCATGAAAAACAAGTTTCTAAGAATGTGCTATTTGGGCAAACGGATTTCAATTCATGAATTACATGTTATGTGGGTTTGGTGTAATCCATTCAAGAATGTCACGTGTACATTGATCAAGTTAAAGGCTTTTCCTGCCTACTCGCTAGTGGTATGGAACTCCTTTATGGACTCCTTCAAGTTTACAGCTACGTAAAACTACTATGTGTGATTGCAATAGTGCGTCAAGTTTACGACTACACATTACCATTATGTGAAAATGTGTAGTTCGTCATATTCATGGATTTATCCAAACCATTTTGATTTGCTTATGTGATTATGATATGTGAACAAGTTTGATACATTCATGTTTTGTGGTTTGTGAATTTGACTACATGATGAGAATTTGAGAAACATGTGCTTTATGGATTCAATCAAAATTTTATATGACAAGTGAAGGTTTTTAAAGGTTTTTGCTTATCTTTCCATTATAAACTGTTACCCACGAACTTTTAAACTCACCTCCTTTTCATCCCATCTTTAGGTGAAGAGAATGAGATCGAGTAACCAAGATTTGAGGCATCATTCTACTTTTGCAATTTTTCTATATATTAAGTTAGATTTTGTAAAAACAAGACTTTAGGTGCATTTAAAAAATTATTGGGTTTGGTATGTTTTGTAATTTGAATTTGGATACCAATGATGTAATATGGCTTGGATTGTCGTTAAAGTTTTGTAAACTCCTATTTTGTTGTTAATGAAATATGGATTATATATGGATGATGTGAGTTAAAATTAGATGAAATTGGAAAAGTTATCCAATTGAGTTGATGAACTTTGAACGTGAATTGTTGTGGCTTATAAGTGAGATGTTATGGACAAGAAAAATAGACATTATGAATGATAAGATGTAGTTGAATGTGATGAGTACAATGAATAGAGATTAGAGAGTTTAATGAAATAATATAGGTAGTTGAATGGACATGTTCATAACATTCCAAGTTTGTACATTGAAAGTTTCAAGTTTTCATAAGGGAAAAATTTGTGTTCGGAATTCAAGGGAAAATCTATATTAATCTAGGTTGAATTAGATAAAATTATCTTCTTAGAAGTTATAGCTTATGTTTCTAGCTTTCTATTGATATAAAGTATGAAATTTTTGGACAATAGAGTTGAGAGATATGATTAATAGAAGTTTGTGATGCTGTTTAAGATGGACATTCGGGATGATTATATTGTTTTGAAATTTTGACCCTTATAGAGGTACAAATTGTTTTTAAGTTCTTCATAGAAGTTGTAGATCTAGAAGTATTCTTTAAAACAATCTAAGAATAACCTTAATCTGATATTTTTAATGAAATTTATACATATTTTATCAATATAGGTCGGAAGAAAAAAAACTAGGAAGGGACTTTGCGGATGTGTGATCGCGACTTCGCGGCCGCGCACCTTCACGATTGCGACCCGCCGATCTCCCCCAAGCCTGAATATGTTCTAATCTTTTGATCGTATTTTTTTCGTCTGACCTCTAAATGACTGGAGTTTTGAAGTAATAGATTCCTAACACATTTCTCTATATCTCTATGAAACTTTATAGCTTTTGGTATTGATTCAAAAAAGATTGATTGAATCAAAGTAAGGGCATCAGTTGGAAGAGCTTGAATTGGATATTTTACTGAATATGCTTCATTATTGTGATGATATCTTGATCTGTTGAGCTCCAAATAAGATTAATCTTGTTTCTAAATAAAATAAAGTCATAGAGTCACAAATTATCTAAAAAACTCAAATTTTAATTCAATCTCTAAGACTTTCAATTTCTGGATGGAATTTGAACATAGTGTACTGTTTCAATCTAAGAATAGTCCAAAAATATTTGGGCTATAACTTTCATATTTCTGAACCAAATTGAATGATTTTGGTGTCTTTAGAAATTTAAGACAATGGGAAAAAAGTGTTCTGAAGAAGTTAAATTGAAATTCTAGTTGAAGGTTTCCCAAAATCTGTTCGGAAATAAAAGAAATGAGTTTGTTTTTTATGATTGACTGGTGTGGGCACACCACCCATATGGGATGATGGCTAATGAGGATTCATTGAAACAATTCTATAAGGTAATATGCACACTCAAGTCTTATGATATTTTAGATAGTTGAGCTCCAGAAACGGTGCCTAACAGTTGTAGTATCAGAGCACCTAGCTTTAGTATCTTACATGGGCATTTTTGGATATATATATATCAAGTTACATGTATTTTGACATATCTTAGCATACAGTAGCAACTGATCCTTAGTCGAAGACGCATGTTTATGAGTTACATGCATGAGTAATTGTTAAGAGTTTGACCTGATAGAATTAGTGAGAAGAATGATGCTTTTCTATGATATAAAAAATGAAAGTTATGGATAATTAGAAATGAGAAATAGTACATGGGTAAATATGACAGAAGATGATTCAACGTATTTGTATTGAGGGGATGCATTGTTGAACATGACATCAATATTGTACTGTGAAGGTATACCCTTGAATGTGATATGGATGTGAATATATTATCATGGATTGTTTGAGGAAACTAGGGAGACAAGTAGAAATGATGAGATTAAAGTGTATAAGTAGAATGTAATGAAAACAGAAATCGTTATGACCTTAAGAAGATGAAATTGAAACCAAAGTGGTTGTTTGATTAATATGACAAGAGTTACGATCTACCATAAGAATGAGTTAGTGGAATTGAGATCAGAATTTTATGATGATTATACATCTATAATTTTCAATCAATGGTGAATATACGTATGTAAGATGTAATGAAGGATAATTGGGAGACGAGATGAATGATAGAGACATGGATAGAAGTTCAAAAGATTAAGTTGAATTGTTATTGTGAGTACACATCTGATAATGGGATCATCATAACAAGTGAGAATATTGATCACATATGTATTATATTTGTGGAGATGATATAGGAAGCAATCTATGACTTATTGGATATTTGTTAGTCGTAGGTCCTATAGTTTAAAGTCTAAGAGGAACTAGAGTAACACATGAAAGTACTTATAATGATCAATCGGGAATAGATTGAGACTGATGGTGATGTTACAATAAGTAATGAATTCAAAGGTAAAGAGGAGAATATCGTCTAGGATCAATGGAGATCAAAGTATCAATCATATAAGATATAAATTTGTGAATTGTTGAAATGGGATGACTTTGATGATACACACATAAGCATATGTCACAGTAATTATGTTTACTACCTCACTGAGTTTTGGTAATTAGAATATTATGACCTTGTAAGAATGGCAAAAATTGGTCTTCCCGAGGTATTAAGGATGGCTGATAATACAATGATGATAGCAGTTGATTGATAAACATTACATGAACAGTACAAATTATAGTAGCAAGAAATCTTCTTTCGAAGAAGAATTTTATTGAATTAGGTTAAGTAGATCATATAGTTTATATTAAGAATGGTCAATGAAAGAATAAATCAGAAATGATATTGGAGTCCTAATCCTGATGGAGACTCAAGCATAAGATGTAAAATATGTTACTAGGAGTATATGCATTTTTTTGATGTAAAGTACCCAACTATGTGATTGGATTCTTGAATTTGAGGTGACATTAAGTATAAGAGACATAAATAAGATCTGATGAATGTGTTACCAACACAGGAAATCAAGATTGAAAATAAATTGAAATGTGTGGAGAAATTAGTATGAATGAGCAGACAGTAGAATAATTCAATGTGAAATCATAGGAAATTGAATGAATTGAGAAAATTATTCGAGAAAGGAAGTCAATTGGGAAACTTGAAAATAACGTGAGAAATGAGGAATTAGTTATTTAAGAATTATGAGAACTAATCATGGGCATATGGAGCTTTGGAAATATTTGTTCAAGTTAACAAATGCCCCGATAGTACTATGATATTAAAGATCAAAATGTTCCAAGAAAAATGGATCAATTCGTGATTATGATCATAAAGGATATTTGGAGTGTATTTGAAAAGAGAAGAGAATATTTTTTAACATTGAGATTAATCTTACATATCATGGATGTAAAAACAATTTTGAGGAATTATAACACTGATATTAATTATATCGTCTAGATTTGGAGATTTTATAGGTTACCATGATATTGTGTAAGAGATTTGGATAAAAATTCAATGTAGTATAATAAAGTGACTTCATATGTATTGAGACAACTAAAGTCCTATGAGTTGATTATTCGATACATGATTTAGAACTGCTATACTGGTGATCGCTTTGAAAGTTTGGGGACAGTATATGTATAAGAACCTCTTGGATATATATATTCATATACAGATCATTAAAGTTTGAGGTAATTATTGAGTTGAGAGAATTGAATACGAGACTGAGACAATGAATAGAAGTACTGAAAGTTTATGATGGTACAAATGAGTATGTCCCAATAAGGTTAGTGTTATATCTGATACATTAAGCAGAAATCCCAATAGCAGTGAAGCACAAATTCAGATATTAAGGTTATCAGATCTAGTGCAAAAAGGAGCATAGAATGTGGAGCTGAATTTTGGGCAAATCAAGTTCAATTTGTTATGGAATTGAAGATCATTTTCATATGAAAGGGTTATCTAAGCCCAAATTGAGGATTCAGAAATTGTGAATCTTATTAAGTAATTAAAAAAGATCTAAATTTTGAGTTCGAATAGGAAGAACAATACTTTGTGATGGAAATAAGAAGTACATGTACCGATAAAGATGATTGAGTAAAGAGATTGTGAGATAAGCAGAAATAACAACCCATGATATACATTCCAGTAGGTATATGCCGGAACATCATTTAGCAGCTAAGAATGTAAATCAAGTGACTGAATATTTGAATTGTTGACAGTCTTAACTGTCAGAGATATGCTTAAGGCTTGTAGTTGTAGTCCATAGGAACATAAGATCAATTTATAGTTCCATTTGACTTTAAGTATCATAATCATTATCATGGTGATTTCGTTAGAATACTGTATGAAGATTTAGATGAAAAAAAAGAGTCGTCCGCCTCTTTATTTAGATAAATAAGGTAAAAGATGGTCAAAAGCTAGAATTGATTGGAGATGTTACTAATAAGTGAAATTGATCTGTATTAAGAATTAAGTGATGCAAGAAAAATTAATGAAAATGGTGGATCAACACCAAATATAGTGAGATAGACATAAGAGTTAAGTGTACTGACACTATAGAGATGTGAACTATAAAGCGAAGGATGAAATGTTTATGAGAGTATCACCTTCCCAAGGTGTGCTTAGATTAAGTGCAAGATGTCAAGTATGCTAAGATATATCAATATGATCTGATATTGGTGTTATCGAAGCAGGATGTGGAAAAATTGTGAGTAATCTAAAGTATATTCAGAAAACATTTAAGGTAGTGTGATATCTATATAAGTCATTGAAGGATTGATTCCGTTAACTAGGGAGATGTGAAAGAAATTATTCGAGTGATGAAGTTAAATGGAACATGAAGGAGCATAATAGGAAGCATACCCCTACCTCTTAATCAGTCAGATAAGAATTTCGAGGACGAAATTCTTTTAAGACGGGGAGAAATGTTGGCCCCTAGTTTTTTTTCTCTAGTTAAACCTGATTTAAATGAATTATGAGGTTTTGATGGATTTAATTTTTGGAGTTGTTATTATGTCAATGTTAGTAAGATTATATGAAAAAGGTTAATTGAATTAAAGTGTTAAGATAGTAAGATTGCATGAACGACATTTTTGGAAGACCACTTAAGGGTATAAGACCATAAGCTTATAAGAAGGGAAAAATGGACAATTTAGAATCATTAATGGAAAATTTTAAAGAAGAAGTGTTGGCTTGCTTTTAAGGAAGAGGCAAAAACGTGATTTTCGGATAGAACAGGAGGGAAGAAACAAAGAGAAGAGAGAAGAAGGAGAAAGTTTCGGTTTTGAGAGGAAAGAAAGAACAAAAGCTAGGTTTTGATTTTTCTTAGTCTTAAAGAGTGATTTTGAAGTTGTTCAAGAAGAGAAAAAGGAAGAGGAGGATTAGATCTTCCATTAGAGCTAACAATCTCACTATTTGGTGAAGATTCAAGGTAAGTTTGATTTTAATCTTTTCGATTTTTGAAAAGTTTTTGGTTCATAAAGCTTAAGAAATGTATGGGTTTAAGAATTCTGGGATCAATTTTAGTGATTATGTCTTATGAGTTCTCCAATTTGAATCCCTATTGAATGGAAATTTTGTCTTTGATGAAGGAAATCAAGAGATGCAAGAGGAGCAAGGGTAGAGACATTTTTTAGCAAAGTTTTAAGCAAGGAAATCAAGGTGGGCATATGTTTGTAATATAATAAATAAACCAATAAATGTTTTCTTTGAATCAAGGAAGTTTAATGATTTCAAATGCATCATAAATCTTACATTTTTTGCTTCTTGAATGAATTGAGAATTTGTTATGTGTTTGATATGTGAATTGGGTTGATGATTTGTGAAAAGACTTTGAAAATGATTCTTTTGAAAAGATACATGTTTATGAAACCATGTTTTCGGAAATGGTTTTTGAAATATCGCATGTTCATGAACAATAAGTTTCCAAAAATGTACCATTTGAGCAAATGGTTTTCAATTCATGAATTACATGTTATGTCATGTGCACGTTGACCAAGTTAAAGGTTTCTTCCGCCTGCTTGCTAGTGGCATGGAGCTCCTTCATGGATTCCCTCAAGTTTACGCCTACACAAAACTACTATGTGAGATTGCGATAGTGCCTTAAGTTTACGACCACACAGGACCATTATGTGGAAATGTGTAGTTCATCATGTTTATGGATTTACCCAAACCATTCTGAGGTGCTTATGCGCCTATCATAATTGAACAAGTTTGATGCATTCATGTTTTGTAGTTTGAGAATTCAACTACATGATGAGAATTTGAGAAACATGTGTTTTATGAACTCGATTAGAATTTTCTATGACAAGTGAATGTTTTCAAAAGTTTTGCTTATTTTTTTGTTATAAACTATTACCACGAGCTTTCAAACTCACCCCCTTTTTGTCCCATCTTTATTTGAAGAAAATAAGATCGAGTAACCAAGAGTCGAGGATTCATTCTATTTTTGCAATGTTTCTGTATATTAAGTTAGATTTTGTAAAAGCAAGACTTTAGATGCATTTCGAAAATTATTAGGTTTGGTATCTTTTGTAATTCAGATTTTGATACCGACAATGTAATGTTGCTTGGATTGCCATTAAAGCTTTGTAAACTCTTACTTTGTCAACTCTTATTTTGTTGTTAATGAATTATGAATTGTGTATGGATAATATGAAGTTGGAATTAGGTATATTTTAAAGACGTAATCAACTTGAGATGATGAATTTTGAACATGAATTTTGGGTATATGTATATACCTATAAGTGAAATATTATGGAAAAAGGAAAGATAGGAATTTTATGAATGATGCAAATTAGTTGTAAGGGATGAGTCAAATGAGTAGAGATTAGGGAGTTTAGTGGGGAGTTGAATCGTTAAGCTTATGACTTTCCAAGTTGTACATTGCAAATTTCAAATTTTTCATAAGGTTCAAATTAGGTTTCTGATTCCAATGAAAAAATCTGGATTGATCTAGGCTGAATTAGACAAATTTGTCTCTTGAAAGTTGTAGCTTATCTTTCTAGCTTTCCATTAATATAAAGTATGAAATTTTTGGACAATGAAGTTGAGAGATATGATCATTATAAGTTTGTGATGTTGTTTAAGATGGACATTCCAGACAGCTATATTGTTTCAAAATTTTGACCCTTATAGAGGCAGAAATTGTTTTTAATTTCTTTATAAAAGTTATTGATCTAGAAGTCTTCTTTAAAACGGTCTAAGAATGACCTTAATCTGATATTTATGGTGAAAGTTATGCCTTCTAAAACAGGTCCGAGGCAGAAAAGAAAGGGAGGAAGAAGGAAAGCAAGGGAGGAAGAAGGGAAGCAAGTGTCGCAATCGCAGCTTCGCTAATTTTCGCGTGAAGTCATGATCGTTACTTTGCGACTGCGCCGTAGGTCGCGATCGTGACTAGTGTTCTCAGCCTAAACATCTTTCACTCTTTTGACCATAACTTTGTCGTCTGACTTTTAAATGACCTAATTTTTAAAGCATTGGATTTGTAACACATTTTTCTATGTCTTCATAAAAATTTATAGCTTTTGGTATTGATTCAAAAATGATTGATCAAATCAAAAAAGGGTATCAATTGGAAGAGCATAAATTGGATATTTTTACTAAACATGCTTCAGTATTTTCATGATATCTTGATCTATAGAGATCCAAACGAGATGATTCTTGTTTATAAATAAACTAAACACATAGAGATACAAATCCTTTGAAGAGATTGAATTTTAATTCAGACTCTAAGACTTTCAATTTCTGGATGGAAATTGAGTATAGTGTACTGTGTCAGTTTAAGAATAGTCCGAAAATGTTTAGGTTATAACCTTCAGATTTTTGAACCAAATTGAATGATTTTGGTGTCATTAGAAACTTAAGACAATGGGGAACAAATGTTTTGAAGAAGTTAAATTAAAATTCTGTTTTGAGATTTCTCAAAATCTGATCTGAAAAAGGAGAAATGAGTTCATTTTGTTGTTTGACTATTGTGGGTACGTCACCCATGTGGAATGATGGCTAATGAGGGTTCATTGAAATAACCCTACAAGGTAATACACACGCTCAAGTTTTATGGTATTTTTGTAAGAGTTGGGCTCTAGAAACGGGGACCCAACAGGGCCAATTTCCCACGATCGTGGGAAATCTTTTTAAAATGTTTCTGCCATATTAACCCATGATCTTAGGAATGGAGGTAGAATGAACACGCAGGTTTCACTTGTTTTTAGGGTTTTATGACTTGTCTTGTGATATATAAGGGCACAAATCCCTAGGGTCGAAAAGGGGGTTGTGGAAAACTTGCCTCTTTGAGCTAAAAGACAAATTGAGTGCCTAGAGAGAGGTAGAGAATCAAGATTTTCATTCCCAATTGGGCAAAGAGCACACCAATTCCAGATTTTCTAGATTTGGGCAAAAAAGAGGATGAGTTTGCTTCATTTAGTTCTTACTTCATTTTTATTCTCTTTTAGCAACTTTATTATGGATTGTTTGGTTTTTGGGGAAGTTAATGATATTATGAGTGGCTAAAATATTTTTTAGGGTTTGTGGTTTAAACTATTTGTAAACCTTCAGTTGTTGATTTAATAATATAAATGTTTGTGTTATTTGTTGAGTTTAAACCTTGCAACAAATTGAGAGAGTGAGCTCGGTAATCTTTGTTAAATTTACAATGAGAGTTGACATTTAATAGACCTATAGATAACAACTTGTTGATTTATTAGGAAGATATTTCAATAGATTGATATACTGCCTACAGGATAGCTTCATATCTAGTTAAATGTTTAGGAAAGGCTTTGCATATCGAGAGATCCCAAAGTTAATCTCAATTTATTTAACTAGTGACATTTAGTTGCACCTTGAGAGAGGGTAGCTAAAAGTTTAGAAAATCTTGGGCCAAGCATAAATTGAATCAATTAACCAAAGGGGAGCAAATAGGGATAATGACAAGCCCTAATTTTTAATCTTGATTTTCTCCAAGTTTTAGTTTATGATTTTGGCTTTGGTTGCGTTGTTTCCTTTTACCTTTAGTTTGTCTTTGTTTTACTTATCTATTTAAATTTGTTTGAATCAATTTCTTAAGCAAAGATTAACCAGAATTAAGTGATGCTTAAGCACAATCCTTATGGGATCGATATTCACTTTTTACTACAAGTTATGACCTGAATACTTGAAATTTTGAGCTTGAAATTAGTAGTTTATTTTGCAATCAATAACTTCCCTCTTGTAAGGTCAGGCACCTATCAATCGGATGGCTTGTATTTACATATATTTTGCACGTCTTTACCTGTGCTTGTCCTATAGTAATTTGTTTAACAAAAGATATTAACTAATTTAAACGATGTTTAATGGATGAAATACTTTCCCAGTTTATGCATTGAACATTATTATGAGTGTTAAGTTGTTGAGTATTAGCTACCATGTGTTTAATTAATGTTCAGACCTCCATGGGAGTCTTTCCACAGGGTGACCCATCATTCGCTTCATCAACCAAACTCGTTTCCATAAGTAACAATCCCTCCTAGAAGTATTAGATAAAGAGTTGCTCTGAAATGTTGTGGTGAGGACAACTGACACACAACTTCTTGAAGTGCTTCCAATACTATTAAAGGGACTCTATGTTGTATTACTTTATCCCACATATCTCTTTCTTATGCCAGCTGTCTTTGATGCTGGAAAATATGTATCCAAAAATAGCCTCTTTATTTCGATCCATGTGTTGATACTCGCAACAGGTAAATCAAATAGTCGATTCTTTATTGCATCTTTTAGTTACAATAGGAAAGCCCTTAACGTGATCTGCTTATCTGTCACCACTGGAGGTTTCATACTCAGACAGAACACTTCACATTTTTTGAGATGATTGTTTCCATGCTTACCTACAAGTCCATGAAAGTTAGGCAAAATATGGATTAAGCTAGACATAGGCTCAAAGGTAACATGTTCAGAAAAATTAGAAAAAGTAATGCATAATGGTCTTTCAGTTAAGTCTGGTGCAGTCCAGTTCCTTAATATTCTCATATTAGTCATTGTTTCTTCAAATTCAAACTCTTGTTGCATTTCTAAAGTTGTTTTGGTTTCCCTTCATAACCTTCTCAATGTCCTTTCAATCTTCAGATCAAATCATATAGGTTCTCTATGAGGATATCTTATTACTACCATACACCATCACTAACAAACATGAAAAGATTGAGAAGTAAATGATATATATATATATATATTGTTGGGCCCCGATCCGCATTAAGCTTGTTTTCTTTATTTTGAGGTTTAAATTGATAAATTCCTTTTAGTTGGAATAATTTGGGATTTTAGTGCTCAATTACTGACTAAAAATTTAAAGGATTTAGTTAAAATTAGAATTTTAAGAAGTTCTTAGAAATTAAAAAGAATAAGATGGAGTTAGGGTAAATTAGGAAGTTTGTTTAGGTTTTAAGGCTTAAGGTTTATCAAAATGGGCTTTTAGCCCATTTTACATAACATTAAATGAAGAAAGAAGGAATTAAGTGATGAATTAAATGGGAAGAAAGTGGGGTTGTCGTATGGTAAGGAGGAGAAGATGAAAATAGCTTGTATATGGATACTTTAGTGAAGCTATGTCGTTTTAGTATAGGTTTTAAGTTAGAAAGGTTTGTTCTTTAGGCTTTCAAACTAGAAACTTCCGAAACTATAAGGAATAAGAGAGATTTTCGAAATTCATAGAGAAAGAGAGAAGGAGTTTTCGGTTGAAGAAGAAGAAGAGGAAGAAGAAGAAGAGAAGTGAAGCTTAGGTTTTCATGTGTTGGAAAAGAGAGATTTAAGAGTTTTATTCAAGAAGGAATTGGAAAGAAGGAGTTTAATCTTCCTTGGAAACAAAAAGAGAATTTCGTGGGTTTTGTCCTAAGGTAAGGATTTTCGAATTTCTTTGAGTTATTTAGGTTGGTTTTAGTCTAAATAGCTTAGTTAAGGTATGGGTTAAGTTAGGTAGGAGTTAATTCAAGTTTTCCTATCCTTAAAATTGTCAGATTTTGATATCCTATGTTCTTATGGGATAATTATGCTTAATGAAGGTGAATTAAGGCAATTGGAGGAAGAGCCAAGGCCATTTGACCATCCTACAAGCTAAAGGAATTTAAGGTGGGTGATTCCTTAATAATTGAGTTAATAGGCAATTTAACGTTTTTATAATAAATGCAAATTAATGCTTTC